>JACEIK010000618.1:155123-170139 GCA_018107945.1 Datura stramonium
CTATTGATAACGAGGATTTGATGCCCAGGGAGTTCTTCTTTCACTCTCTACTTTATGCTTTATTGTTTTAGCACTGGGGACAGTGCTACCGATTAAGTGTAGGGTAGGAGAAGTAAACTTCATTGTCATGCATGCTTTAATTGCTAAATTTGTACATGGTGGGCCTAGTTTTTTTTGTGATCATGACTTATCTTGCATACTTTATTTGTTCGTAGTAGGTTTTTTAAGTTTAATTTTGTTTTGGATTTCACCGGTTTTTGAATTAGTATTCGGTGGATAGTCCCTTAAAACCAATTAGTGGGTCTAGATATTTTTTAGTTAGTGACACAGTCATGAATTTTCCCGATGATGGATGGATGACGAACGTCTTAAGAGAATATTAGTCATTAGAAAAATAATGAACTTGAAACCATATGAATGCTAGGTTCTTCTCTTGGGTATCATTGAGACTTTGTGAGATTCACTCAAAACTGAAAGAAAAGGTAGAAACACATAGTCTTTTGGAACTTGACTCTTGTACTTGAAAAGGTAGGCTTAATTATGTTATGCATGCAATATAGATATATGTGTTTATGTAATCTTGATTTCCATTGTTGAACTATTTGTGCCATTGTGTGAGTAAGGAATTTTAGTATACTCCATGCTTGCAATTTGATGTCTAGAACTTGCCCGGTGTGCGTGTAAAACAAAATAAGGATGTTGAATCTAGGAAGTGATACATAGATTTTTTTTGGTGGCCTATTTGTATCCTAATTTTTACTTACCTTGATATAATTATCCTAGTAGCCATTTTGAGCCTTAGCCTATTCTTTTGATAGCCATATTACAAGCTTAATCCCTTTTTTCTCTATTGAATTGTATTTGATCCAAATGACTCCTGGAGAATTTTAATGAAATTTTGTAAGAAAGGCGCATAATTGGAGTAGTGAAGGAAAAAGCTAAAAAGTGTGGAAACTAGAATAAGAGAAAAGGGTAAAATTTGCTAAACAAGGAGGGTGATGTAGTGGGTAATCAAATTGAAGAAAGAGCTTTGAAAAAAATTGAAAAGAAAAAAAGTTGCGAATGCAATTAATGTTGAAAATTCCCACTAGTCACCTATGTTGTAAATTGAGAAATAAAAGGAGGTATAAGGAGAAAAATAGGAGATTGAGGGAAGTGCTATAAAAAAATTTAAGTGTTGTGAAGTATTAAAGTGCTTAGAGAGTGTAGTCACTATCTTGATTAAATAGTTTCTACCCATCCCTTAGCCTACATTACAACCAAGTTAAGTCCTAGTTGATCCTTGATTCAATGTTCTATATTAGTGGAATATTACACTAAGGGAAAGCCTATGAGTCATCTTTTGATTTCATGTTGAGTTCTTTTGGAGAGTGAGTGATTTAGTTATATTTGTTCCCACGATAATATTGTTATATATCTTGTGTGTGAAGGGAATCTCTCCAAATAGTTAGGGGCACAATGGTAAGACTTTGGTATATCTTGATTGCTAAATTGCATATGATTCATGTTGGCCAAAATATATCTTGTTGAGTTAATTCTAGAAGCTAAATGATTTCAAACTTTGACATTTTAATGTTGAACCAATATACATGTGAGTGAATTATTTGAGCTTTATTGACTTGTCTAATTATCCTAAGTGAAAGTAGACTAGTTCGTAGGGTGAATTTTGTGCTTGAATGTTTGAAGGGAAGTAGTACATTGTTCAAGGACAAATAATAGTTTAAGTATGGGGGTGGTGATGAACGGTCAATTTACGTGTTTCTTAGCCATATTTTGTCCATACTTTACTATGTTTTGAAAATAAATTATGTGTGTTTGCATGTGTTTTATGATATATTTGTAAAAAGAGTTAACACACATGATAAGATGCTTTTAGGTATAAAAGATGAATTTGGGCTTAAATGTAGCTTAAAAGTGCAAGAATGGCAAAACGGGGTTGACAAATTGAATATATAGAAGTTAGAATCATGCAGGCACGCTTGTGCCGTCATGCAGGCAGGATGAGGCAAGGAAAGGCACAGTGTGTTGGCCTTCTGGCGCGTTGAGGAGCACAACGTGTAGCACTTGTCCAGCCAGCTAGAAATTGCAATCCCAATTCGACTTGGAACTGAAGCTGCACAAAACAATTCAAATCCAAGAAGGAACAATGAAGGCTTCATCTACTATTATAAATACCTTTTATTTCTATGTTTTAGTGGGTTCGGTTTTTGTATACCAATATACTTTAGAGTTTACGATTCAATTGTTGCATAATTAATAATTTATGTAATAGTTTAGTTGAATTCTTGTTGGAAATTCGCCAAGTTTTTGTGGAACCTTTTAGCTTTGAGATTTTGTTGAACAAGTAAATATTTTTGTAAGTAGTTCATTATGATTTCTTCTACATCTTCTATTTGTTTTTTGTCATAAACATGAGCGGCTAAATCTATTAGGATAAGGTTGTAGGAACAATAAAGGATTAACGAGGTATGCATAATAAATAGTGATTCTTGAATGGTGAATTGAATGGATTATTATTCTCTTCCTTTTAATTAAAGTTTTAGCAGTTGCAGATGTTGAAACAAGCTCATATCATCAACTTTCCTAACCAAGGAGGTTGATGTTAAGAAAAGAGAGTAGCAATGGAAATTTGAGATAAATGATTCTCATCTAATTGTAAGCTCTAATCGAGGATAGATAAAGTCAAGACTTATTGCAAAGATAAATATACAAACTTTTGAGACTGAGAGAAGATGGGTGGAAAACATCTATTGTCTATTGGTGCACATAACACATGCACTTTGAGATCGGGAGGAGATAAGTGTAGTCTTTAAGTCGAGAAACATTAGATGTACTAAACACAAGTCTTACACAAAATTCACCAGGATAGATCACTAGTAAAAGCATACTATGTTTTGAAGTCATTGGGGAACAGAATCCTAGTTTAGTCTTAGTAATTTGATAAACAACACAACAATTCTTAGTATTTTTTATTTTTATTTGCAAACCCCCCTTCTGAAATATTGATTACAAGTTAGTTTATTTGTCGTAAATATATTGTTTCTGCCTATTCCCTATAGGATCGACCCCAACCTTTGTTGGATTACTATATTTGACAGCGACTGCTTTATATTTCAATTTTGAGGTGTAATTTGGGCGTGATCAAATAGAACCCATAAAGATTTCATGGAAGATTTCATGGAATTGGGTAAAACCCTATAATCATGACATGATTAGAGAATTAAAATCATAGATTAGGGATGAGATTAGGAATGAGCATGACCCTACATACCTTAGTAAATTGACTCCTAAACTTGTCTTGAAATCCATAGAAAGATTGGAAGAGATTTGATGAAGAACCCTAGACTTAATCTTATGAGAGGATCTTCAATTCACTATTGTTTTGAAAGAATGAGGGCTTAGCCTAGGTTAAAACTCTTATACACTCTTTAAGTAGTCCGAAATGACATCAATTAGGGATCAAAATCTTAGGAAATTAGAAAGCAGACCCTAGAAAATTGACTAGGATGAACCACCGATCTTACCGACGGTGGCTGTGGTGGGTCTTGACATGCCCGACGGTCTGTCTCCCATACTGTTGGTCCATAACCAGTGGGGGTCCTGATTACCTTCTTAATAACGGTAGCCATGATGGGCTGTCACCCCCTTAACAGTCCGTCAGGTCCTCCTTCACTTAGGGACACTAGGGTCATAACGTAACGGTACATGTGATGGTCCGTCGCCAATCTGGCGGGCCATCAGCCTCGCCGTGAAGCCAAGATGCCACGCATGATAGTCCATCGCCTACCTGACGTGCCGTCGGTCCCAGAATCACACCTGAACCTGATCTAAAATTTCAATTCTCTTTCCATTAAGGAGCCATTTTGAGACTCGAGGTGTTACGATATCTCACCCTTGGGAACATTCATCCTCGAATGATGAATTAAGCATACTGGAGGGCTAAGCAAGGAACTGCAATCACAAAACTGAACAACCATACTTCAAAACTAACGGAGTAACTATCTCCGGACTAATATACATGACCGAACTAAATTCATAAAACACTTGTGAATGCAATGACATGAAAGAAACAGAGAGACACGAACTTGACATGAAACTGATTAGAGTACTAGGAGGAAATTGGTACCTCATGTTGGAACTGAGCCAATAGGAAAAAGATGCGGGTCTCTAGCCATTATATCAGCTTTGACTTCCCATGTAGCTTCCCCAACAAGATGATTTCTCCATAATACTTTCACTAAAGCTACTTTCTTATTCCACAACTTCTAAACCTGACGATCAAGGATCTCAACTGAAACCTCCTCATAAGTAAGGTTATCACCCCAATTCTCTCTACCGGAACAACTAAGGCTGGATCGCCAATTCACTTCTGCAATAGAAATACATGTAAAACTGGGTGCACCGAAGCTAACTCTACGGGTAGCTCTAACACATATTCTATCTTGCCAACTCTCCTCAGAATCCTATAAGGACCAACATATTTGGGACTAAGCTTGCCTTTCTTACCGATCCTCATAACCCCTTTCATGGGAGACACCTTCGGAAACACCCAATCATCAACCTCAAACTCTATCTCTCTCCTTCTTACATCCGTATAATATTTTTGATGACTCTGAGCTTTTTTCAGCCTCTCCCTAATAGGCTGAACTTTCTTCATAGCCTCATCAACCGCATCTGGACCTATCAACATAGCCTCACATACCTCAAACCATCTAATAGATGACCTACACCTTTGCTCGTAAAGAGCCTCAAACGGAACTATCTGAATGCTAGAATGATAACTGTTATCTTAGGTAAACTCAATGAGAGGCAGGTGATTATCCTAACTACCCTTGAAATCTACCACACATGCTCTCAACATGTCCTCAAGAGTCTGAATAGTCCGTTTGGCCTGACTATCTATTTGCAAGTGAAAAGTTGTGCTAAGCTTCACCTTAGTACCAAGGCCCTTCTGAATCGACCTCAAAAACTGAGAGGTGAACTAAGTACCCCTATTCAAGATGATGGACAAAGGAACTCCATGCAACCAAACCAACTCCCAAATGTATAATCTAGCATCGTCCTCGGCTGAGTCTGTAGTTTTTACAGGTAGGAAATGTGCTGAGTTGGTCAACCTATCTAAAATCACCCATATAGAGTCATACTATCAGCAATGTACGAGGAAGCCTTGTAAGGAAGTCCATATTGATCTCTTCCCACATCCAAGTAGGAATGCTAATATCCTAAAGCATACCTCTAGGTCTCTTATGCTCAACCTTCACCTATTGGAAATTGGGGCACTTGACCACCAACTTCACTATGTCCTTCTTCATGCCATTCCACCAATACAATTCCCGTAGATCACAGTACATCTTAGTGGCACATGGATGGATAGAGTATCGAGATCCATTAGTCTCACTCAACATTGGCTCTCTCAAGTCATCCACAACCGATACACATCATCGGCCCTAATATCGGAGTACAACATCTCCCTCTTGGGAGAAAACCTCTACTTTCTTATTTCGAACTACCTCCTTCAACTTCACTAGGATAGGATCCTCATCTTGCCTAGCTTTGACTTCCATAATCAATGAAGATTCCGACACATTTTGAACAATAATACCACCATGAATCGATTCTGTAAGGCAAGCAAGCCTATGGACATCCTTTACCAGCTCCTTTCTCCCATTTTTGACATGAGACACACTCTCCATGGACATCCTACTAAGAGCATCCGCTACTACATTGGCCTTGCTTGGATGATAAAGAGCACTCATATCATAGTACTTGAGAAGCTCTAGGTATCTTCTTTGCACAAATTTAGGTCCTTATGAGTAAACACATACCGAAGGCTCTTGTGGTCTGTGAGCACATTCACACGCACCGCAGAAAAATAGTGCCTCCAAATCATCAAAGAAAACACCACAACTGCCAACTCTAGGTCATGCATCGGATAATTCTTATCATGAGTCTTAAGTTGTTTAAAGGCATACGTAATGACCTTACCATGTTGTATCAACACACAACCAAGACCAACCATAGAGGCATCACAATACATAATGAAACCATATGTTCCCCCTGGTAGGGTTAGTACGGGGTCTGAAGTGAGTCGAGTCTTTAACTTTTGAAAACTCTTCTCACAAGCATCCGACCATTGAAATTTGACCTTCTTCTAGCTCAACTTAGTCAACGGTGCTGCAATGCATGAAAATCTCTCTATGAACCTCCTGTGGTGGCCAGCTAAACTCAAAAAGCTCCTAATATCTATAGCACTGACAGGTCTAGGACAATTCTTAACTGCTTCTATCTTTTGAGAGTCCACCTGCACGCCCTCACTAGACACCACATGACCTAAGAATGCTACTGCGTTAGGACAAAACTTGCACTTGCTGAATTTAGCAAACAGTTGGTAATCCTTGAAAGTCTTCAACACAATCCTCAAATAAGCGCATGCTCCTGCTCACTCTGAGAGTATATGAGAATATCATCTATGAAGACAATCACAAAAATATCTAACTACTGTTCAAGCACCCTGTTTATCAAGTCCATAAAAGTTACAAGAGCATTCGTTAGTTCAAAAGACATAACTGTGAACTCATGTGACCATATCGAGTCTTAAAGGCTGTCTTTGAAATGTTACCTTGAAGCTGGTAAAACAGGTCCTCAATCATGGAGAGGGGATACTTATTCTTGATTGTGACCTTGTTCAACTACTAACAATCAATGCTCATCCTAAGGGAACCATCCTTCTTTTGAACAAATAAAATTGGAGCACCCCATGGGGATTTAATAGGCCTAGTAAACCCCTTATATGAGAGATCCTTCAACTGCTCTTTCAACCCATTTAGATCGGTTGGAACTATTTTATAAGGAGGAATAGATATGGGATGTGTATCAGGGAGAAGATTGATACCAAAGTTAATCTCTCGCTCAAAAGGGACTCTTGGTAGATCATTTCAGAATATCTCCGGCGGATACTCACATACAACAGGAACTGATTGAAGATTCGGGGTCTTGGATGTAGAACCCTTGATCCGAACTAGGTGGTACACACAACACTTGGAGATCATCTTTCTGGCCTTAAGGTAGAAAATAGAGTGACCTACCCGCACCACTGAAATACTCTTCCACTCTAACACTGGTTCACCTAGAAACTTGAACTCTACCATACGAGTCCTACAAATGACTGAAGCATAACAAGGATTTAACAAATCCATACTGAATATAACATCTAAATCACTTATATCTAACTCCACTAAGTCAGGTGAGGTGACTTTCTAAAGAATCCCGATAGGGTAATTTTTGTATACTCATCGAGCTAAATCTGACTCACCCACAAGAGTAGAGATTGAGAAGGGTTCTGACAGGATTTCGGGGCTGGCTCCAAAACTAACACCAGCATAAGGAGTCATGAAATATAATATAGCCCTTGGATCTAGTAATGCATACACATCAAGATAAAATACTCATAACATACCAGTAACTATATCGAGTGACCACTGCTGCTCCTGTCGAGATAAAAGTGCATAGAACCGGTTCTGGCACTGTCCTCCACCCGAACTAGAAGAGGCGCCCTGCTAAAATGGGCGAGCTACTGGAGCTACTAAAGTGGTGCCTAGGGCACGACCTCTACTGTCGCCCTGCCTAGCCAAAGGACAATCCTGCACATGTGTTTGGGCTTTCCACACCCAAAGAAAACATTTGAGCCAACTAAGTACTCTGTTGGGTGGTTCTTACCATATTTCCTGCAGACTGAGAAAGTACGCTTTACTGTCATGCTCCTCTAGCCCTTAAAACCTGACACCCTACTCCATTGATCATCTCGAGGTCTGGATGGAATGCTAGTTGATGATAGGGATGGGGCTGACAACCTCTGGTGGGACTGAGGGTGATGTCCACCACCAGATCTCTACTGGAAATGCCTATAGCTCCTTGTCTTATCCCTCTTGGCCTCTCTCTCCTTCTCCTTCATCTTCCAACCTCTATCTGCTGCGCATATATGATTAGTCAGGAGATATCTATTTGATTAATTAGCATGGTGGGGCTTCACTCCTTGACCAATGAATCTGCCAATCCATTCAAGAACCTGCTTATATAATCCCTTGGATCAACAACCATCTCTAGGGCATACTTGGATAGTTGGGTAAACCTCAGTGCATACTCCTGAATAGTTATGTCATTTTGATTGAAGTTCACAAACGTTCACGACTTTGCTTCCCTCAGCTCTCGGGGGAAGAACCTGTCCATGAAAGCCTTAACAAACTAATCCCAGCCAGGAACTGCACCAACTCCCCTGCTCTCCTTCCACTTCCAGAACCAAATATGAGCAACCCCATTGAGCTAATAGGAGGCCAAGTCTGCACTATACTCGCCTGAAACACCCATCACCTAGGTAATCTTCCGAATCTCCTCAATAAACTCATGTGGGTCCTCGTCCACCTTTCACCCAAGAAACTTAGGTGGTTTCATCCCGATGAAGTCTTGGACCCTAGTTACTATCGCATTCCTATTCTTGTTCACATGAGCCACAACTTGCTGATTGACTATGCTGTGAGTTTACAACACTTTTAATGCTTAAAACGTGGAAAATAACATGGACTTAGGTGTGTTTATATGGATATGGGGTGCTTTTACTTTGTTTTCATAGAAAATAAATGTTAGATGAATTGTGAAAAAGGTAGAGAAAAATGCAGAAAAGTGGCTTACTACAGATCTCAGCACGAGCTATATCGTCCTAGTACAAAGCGTACTAAGAATTGTGGAAAGGCCTAGGAGCAAATTCTGAAGCAAAGGCAAGTTATGGCTCATGGTACGAGCCGTACCATCCTAGCACGGTCATACCATGGGAGTCGTGGAAAATTCTAGGAGAAAATGCACAGGTCAAGTATCCTAGTGCGGGTGGCAATCACGAGTCATGGGACCTACCTACGACCCGTACCAAGGAACCATAGAAAAAACCAGAAGAATAGAAGACTGGCAAAACTCAAGGTATGAGAAGGAGTCACGGATCGTGGAACAAAGGTAGGAGTCATAGCAAGCCATCCGTGGAAGTTAACAGAAGATGCCAACAATTGCAAGATAAAGCCACAAGAAGATTGTACGTCTCGTAGGTTCTTGGTATGAGTCATACATATCTCAACACTTAGCAGATTTCGCAGAATCCAGCCAATGTATGAATCGCACAATGCTGTAATGGGTCATAGGTGAAGGTGGCGACAATATTTGGTAGCTTCCCTGTTTACTTAGGAGAAGGTTCCAATTATTTGAATAAATACTTTTTAGGTTATTTTCAGTACAGAGAGGCGATAAGGAGTGATAAGAAGTGATTAGACACAATTAGAGACAAGTTGTTGTGAATTTTAATTCAAGTCTTGGAGATTTCTTATTTTTATTTCTTCTTTGTTCTTGGATTATTCAACTTCAATTCTTATAATATTCAAAGTAGATTTTATTTCAATCATCATTGTAAGTTTTCAATTATGTGTTTGTATATGAATGGTAATAACAATATTACAATCATGAGAGACTAAAACCTTCTCAACTAGGTTTGCGGGAACCATGGTGGATTAACAAACTAGGGTTAAACGATGTGATTTGAAACCAATGCTAAACACTTGTATTGTATTCTCTTCATCTTTAATGTTTCTTAACGAAGCACAACATTAACACTCACTCGAATTCTTTACTTTCTTGAACCTAGAGAAGTAGAGATTAGAAAAAGAGAATTACAACAAAACCTTGATCTATACGGGTCATTGTATAACTTAAGCTACGGTTGCAGGATAGTTAATTCGGAACAAATTGATAATGGTTGAATTGAAATCGCTCATGACACCTATCATGGTGATTGAGTATTGTAATCTAATAGGGATGAACCAGTCATTTGGATGAACCCTAGTTATCAGTTCTACAAGTAAGCAGTCAGATAGATCACGAGTGTAAACCCGAAGTAGTTATGAACCCATGGAGAACTGTTCTCTATGAACACCCTTTTTGGAGATAACATCCCTAAAAGCTTAAATACTTGCCTTAGTCTATATCTTACCATATTTCCTGTGGGTTTGACCCCAACCTTTGTTGGGTTCTTGATTAACAATGTCCTTTTCATATTTTATCAGGAGTGTGAGTTTGACGTTATTAAAAAGTTGCACCGTTGCCGAGAAATACGGGTTAAGAATAGACAAATTGCTTATATTTAACTTTTAGTTGTTATTTCCTCATTTACATTTTTTTGACACCGACAAGTTGTTTCTTGGTGAATGCCAAGTACTCCCTAAAGCAGAAACCCCCTGATTCCTCTTGATCTTGAACTAGAAAGAACACTACGAAGAATGGAGAACCAGGAGCAAAGAGAGGCCCGTCTTATTGAAGAAGCTTGGCAAGATGACCTAGCTCAGCAAGCTTCACTTCAAGAAGTCGAGGGTGCTCGGGATGAAGTCGTGAATGCTGGCTGCCATGGAAGAGGCAATAGAGGCTAGAGATATGCTCCTTAGTTCTTTAATGAGGATGACCAGGATATTAATGAAGGCGGGTCAACTGCAGTTATCATACCACCACCTTTGCCTGCTAGGATAAAGTTTGACATCAGTAGCATCATGATACAATTGCTGTATATGAAAGGGGTGTTTTGTGGTCATGCAGTGGATGATGCCAATTTGAACTTGATGAACTTTTTTTTGGAATATGCTAGTCGTATAGGTTTCCCGATGTATGTCAGGATGCAATAAGGTTGAGACTCTTCCCCTTCTCTCTTTCTGGAGAGGCCACTCTATCGTTATTAGAGTTTCCCAATGACTCCATTACCAACTGGAGGGAGCTCAAATAGGCTTTTCCAGAGAGGTTCTTCCCACCCTTTAGGATGCTACAACTGAAGGATGAGATCTATAACTTCCTACAACTGAAAGTAGAGGCACTTCATGAAACTTGGTTGAGATTTAAAAAGAAGCTGACCGAGTGCTCAAAACATAAAATTCCAGATGACAGCTTGTTGTAGATTTTTTACAGGTCCTTGAATAATAACATAAAAGTTGTAGTAGATACTGTGGCGGGAAAAGCACTGATGAGTCACATGTGGGAGAAAGCTTTCACTATTCTTGACAGAGGGCCTAGCACACAGGGAAGCGAAAGCAGCTGCAGGTACATATGTTGCTAGTATGATTGCAAACCAACGAAAGAAGAAAGAGGAGCGCGATCAGGAATTAGCCCACATGCGTACATCATTAGACCTGCTCAAGAAGCATATCATGGGCGCTGGGGTCAGAAAGGTAAATGCAGTGGGAGCTCAGAGACTAGAACTAGGGTAGGAGAATTTAGATTTTGAGGAGGAGGCAAACTTCTTGGACAACCAGGTGGCAGGTTTTTAGGCCAACTCCCAAGGGTCTAGATAGGACACTTGGCGCCAAGGTTCTGAAAATCAAGGTAACAACTAATACCAGGACAAATACAACCATAATGAGTATATGGATAGGATCCGAGGTCATGAGCGAGGGGGAGAATGGAGAAAAAATGATGGTTACCACAATGATCAGATAGGTTTGTATATGCCTCCTAATGCACGTGAAGGTGAGGCTGGATCCTCATGGAGAGCATTATGGATGAGAAGCTCAAGAAGGTGAGATCTACTAAAGAGTAGCTGAAGGACATTCACAGAGATATATCTAGCATGAGCCAGAGAGTTGAGTCACATGCCATAGCTATCAAGAAAATTGAGCAGTAGCTGAGTCAACTATCGGCATCCCTGATCCTTAGGCAAAAGGGAATACTACCTAGCAACACATTGCAAAATCCAAAGAATGATATTCACAATTTAAGCTTCCTAGACCAACGACCAATAGGACGAGTCGTTACTTTAACTAATGGCTCGTCACCACCTCCCATTGACTCCACTGGTTCCTCAACTTACAATCCCTCAAACTACCGACATGACGAGTCGTTACTTGATCCAACGAATTGCCAGTTCCTTCTGTCATCCCACTGGACCAACCCTCGAGTTCCTTCCAACGACCAACACCAGAGATCGTTGTTAGCTTAAACGGCCCATTACAACCACCCGTCGTCACTGATCTGGAACCCTGCACCCCAACTAACGACTCCTCATGAGGACCCGTTATGACAACCAATGAGTCGTCACTTAACTTTTCCCCTCAGAGAAGTCCAACCTGCGAGCTTGCCATGATTGCTTCCGATGGGTCATTGTTTCACACAACGACTCTACCTCCTCTCAGGCATCAAAACACTTGGCCCCTTTTATAAAACTCATCCAATGACTACCTCTAACAACTCGTTACAGCAACCAACGACTCATCAGACGAGTCGTTCTGAGGCATTGTTGCAGATTTTTCTGCTGAGCACATTCCAAATCCTGGTTTTAATTCTTGGGAACTTTTGGGGTGTTACATCAAACCAACCAATAGGCCATCTACATCTCCACTCATAAAGAGCCTCAAAAAGAGCCATTTGAATGTTGGAATGGTTGTTGTTGTTATATGAAAACTTAATGAGAGGAAAATGGTCATCCCAACTACCCTTGAAATCAATGACACACACTCTCAACATATCCTCAATAGTGTGAATGGTTTGTTCCGCCAATAGACTTCCCATAGGTCATAGTACATCTTGGTGGAACCTGGACGTATAGAGTATCTAGAACCATAAGCCTTGTGCAACATTCGATCTTTCAAATCATCAACACCCGAAAGACACAAGTGACGCTGATATCGAAGTACACCATCTCTACCTTGGGAGAAAACCTCGACCTTCTGATTCTGAACCTCTTCCTTTAACTTCACCAAAATAGGATCCTCGTCTTGTCTAGCCTTAACATCGGTCAGTAAAGATGATTCTAATCCATTCTGAACGGTGAAACCACTATCCGCCGATCAACCAAACGAACTCCTAGAAATGCAAGTCGGTGCACATCATTTACTAACTCCCTCCTCTCCTAGTCTACATGTGATACACTTTCCATGGAATGCCTGCTAAGAGAATCTGCCACCATATTAGCCTTGCCCAGATGATAAAGGACACTCATATCATAGTCCTTCAAAAGCTCCAACCACCTTCACTAGCCATGTATCTGGGAGGAACTTAAATAAAAGAACGTAGATTCAAATTCTTTTGGGTGACAATGTAGTGTAGACTTTTGTGGTCCATAAACACATCCACACAGACCCCGTACAGATAGTATCTCCAAATCATCAAGGAAAATACTACCGCTGCCAATTCAAGATCATGAGTCGGATAGTTCTTTTCATGAACATTCAGCAGCCTGGAAGCATAGACTATCATTTTTCAATGTTGTATCAATATGCAACCAAGACCGACCCTCGAGGTGTCACGATATACCACAAACCCATCGGTACCCTCAGGTAGGGTCAACATCGGTGCTGAGGTGAGTCGAGTCTTCAACTCTTGAAAGCTCTTCTCACTAGCCTCTGACCATTGAATCTTCACCTTCTTTTGGGTCAACTTAGTCAACGGGGTTGTAATGGATGAAAACCCCTCAACAAATCTCTGATAATATACAGGTAAATCCAAGAGCTCCTGATATCTGAGGGACTCATTAGTCTAGGCCAATTCTTCACCATTTTTATCTTTTGAGAGTTCACCTGCAGACCCTAACTTGACACCACATGGCCTAAAAATGCCAATCCTTAAGAGTCTATAACACCACTCTCAAATGAGTGGCATGCTCCTTCTTTCTCCGAGAGTATATATGGATATCATCTATGAATACAATCACGAACATATCCAAGTATGTCTCGAATACCCCATTCATCAAATCCATAAAAGCTACAAGAGCATTCGTTAGTCCAAAAGACATAACTACAAACTCATAATGACCACACCAAATCCTGAAGGTTGTCTTCAGAATGTCACTTTGCCGAACCTTGAGGTGATGATATCCTGATCTAAGATCTATCTTTGAAAAGCACTTAGTACCCGGGAGCTGGTCAAACAAATAATCAATCCTGGGGAGAGGATACCTGTTCTTGATGGTAACTTTGTTAAATTGCCAATAATCAATACACATGTGAAGAGAACCATCCTTCTTTCGGATAAAGAGAACCGGTGCACCCTATAAGGATTTGCTAGGTCTTCTGAAACACTTGTCTAGGAGGTCCTTCAACTGCTCCTTCAACTCCTTTAGCTCGCTGGAGCCCTTTTATAAGGAGGAATAAATATGGGCTGAGTATCGGGAAGAAGGTCAATACCAAAATCAATCTCCCGCTCGGGAGGTATTCTGGGTAAATCATCTGGAAACACTTCTGGGTACTCATACACTACAGAGACTGACTAGATAGATANGGCATTGAGGTGGTGAGGCTCCAATGTGACGATTTGGCCCCTTATTTTGATGGTGTGACTTCTCAATGTCGGGTTCCAATTGGCGTAGAATTCCCGGACTTGAAGAAAAGTTGAAGAAAATTCGATCCTAGGTCCGTCTCACGTTGGGGAAGGGGGGATTTTTGGGTGTTTGTCGCGGAGGGAGTGAAAAATAGGGAAAAAATGAGGGGAATCGGGGTTAAAAAGGAGGATTTTCGCGCGGGTCACCCGGTGACCCGGTGTGACCCGACACAAAATAGCACTCAACGTTTCACGGAGGATAACACGGAGCACCCCCTCCGTGACACGGAGCCATCGCGCCATCATTATGGAATTTCTTAAAAATTCCGGAATAGGCTTCAACGTGTCACGGAGGATAACGCGGAGCACCTCCTCCGTGACACGGAGCCAACGCGTGGGCTCACTGTTTTGCCACCTTTTATTTTTTTATCTCACCTCAATTTTTCCTTTGCGATCCTTTGCATTTTTTCCCTCCGTTCAACCTAAAATTCATCTCACAACAAGAAATTGGTTAGAATTCAAAGGTTTCAAGCACTAACACAATATTTTTGTTTTATTTACATTTTTATATATATTTTTTATTTTCTTTTCTTTTTCTTTTTAACTAACTAATTCTACTTGTCTATTACAACAATTTCACGGGTTGCCTCCCGTGCAGTGCCTGGTTTACCGTCGCAGCTCGACGTCATTG
>JACEIK010000618.1:170180-216374 GCA_018107945.1 Datura stramonium
ATTTCGATGAGTTTTTGGAGTTTTCACCCAATTTGCACCCCCCGAGAGATAGGGTTTCAGATGTAGCATCCTTAAACCTAACTTGGTGGTACATGCAACCCTTAGAAATCATCTTTTTGGCTTCAAGGTAGGAAATGAAACAACCTACAGGCACAACTGAACTACCATTCCACTCTAAGACTGATTCCCCAAGAAATCTGAACTCTATTACACAGTTTTATAATTGACTGAGGCATAACATGCATGTAACCAATCCATGCCGAAGATAACATCAAGATCGGTCATGGCTAACTCCACTAGATCTGTTGAGGTGACTTTCTGAAGGACTTCAATAGGGCAATTTCCATATACCCGTCTAGCTTTAACTGAATCACCGACTGGAGTAGAGACTGAGAAGGGTTCTGACAAGATTTCATGACTGACACTAAAACTACTAACAACATTGGGCTTCACAAAAGATAAAGTAGCCTCTGGATCTAATAATGCATATACATCAAGGTGGAATACTCATAACATATCGGTAACCACATGTGGTAAAGTCTCTTGCTCCTAGCGGGATGCAAGGGCATAAAACTTGATCTGGCACTGGCCATGTCACGACCCGAGAGTAGACCCGAATCTTAAACATGAGATAAGGAACCCCGAAAGGCTCCAAGTAAACACATGGATTGATCATACATCTAAATTTTTCACGTAAAGCGGAAGACTTAACATAATAACATAGCGGAAATGAAATCATGACATAAGATAGAAAGAAAGACGATACATAATCCATACATGACAACTGAGTACTACATATTGTCTAAAAGCCTCTAATCATAACCGACGGGTTGATGGGACAATACCCCAACTAACCCTACAAATACATAAAACTGAAAGTAATAACAAAGTCCGAACATATGGCTCTCGGAACATGAGTACTCACCAAAAAGGCTTATAGCTAGCTCTGAATGGACTACTGACGAGGATGAGCCTAAGAGCCAGGTCCTGTATCATGAGACGATATAACATAGAAAGTATGCGGGTTAGTACGTGGAATGTACCAAGTATACAAGATAACTAAAACGAACATTTAAAATTCATAAAAGTTCATAAGAGTAGGATGACATGATCATAATATTGAAATCATAATAAACGTAAGGCTCAAGGTTTTCATAACTTATCGTATTCAAAGGCATGAGTGGAAAGCATTATAAAACAAGACTTGAGCCAAAGAACATAATCATAACATGCATAAATAATAAGGAATGGTGGGAGATTCTTATAACCCACATACCCCATATGAGCACACATGGAGCCCGACCTGTAAACCTAGTCAGGAGGCCGTTCGTACCTTACCAAGGATAGAACCATGAAGGGCGTTATATCGCTCATGAAAGGCCTGTTAGGGAAAAAGGGGACAATAACAAAGAGGTCCCAAACATGACCTACGATGGCACATAGTTCTGAGATTCGGGGCGTAACTTGGACCCCAAACCTACTCGATGTTAAATACTATTCCCAAAATATATATAGTGCTCATATAATAATCTACGTGAGATTCATAGGCTAGTTAAAATCATGATAATCACAAATATGCTTGAGTGTTCATGAACTAGACATGAAATAGGGCATGTGACTCGGCCAAAATCATAAATCATAAATCATGCTTGCATGTGGGCATTGCCCGATACTTAAACATACTTGAAATTCTTAAATTTGCTTGAAATCATGAGCTTAAAACATAAATAACTTTGAAACATGCTTTTAAATTGGTAATTCACTTCATTCTTGGAATATTATCAAAACACAACCTTCATGGATTCCTCATAAATGGGCATTGTGAATTTAAAACATTTAGTAAAGAAGATAGCGATTGAACACTAATCAAAACCCATCAATTTAAACATGCTAGTAATCAAAACCCATCAAGTTAAACATGCTAGTAACATACCCATATCGATTACTTGAAGATACATGCATTGGGTTAAAACCCCATAAGAATTGAGTTGTAGGATATCATAGATTAGGGGGGAATTGGGCATGGGTGTGGATTAAACCACCCATTAAAAACCCTACATACCTTATTGAACCTAATCGTTACACTTCCTTGAATGCCCAAGAGGAAATTGAAGAAGAAGACCTTGAAGACACCTTGATCACCTTTCTAACCCTCTTATATACTTTTCATGCATGAATGAGGTCTTAGACTAGTCTTTCCCCTCTTAAACCCACCTTTCAGAGGTTAAAACGACGTAATTAGGAACGTAGGACTTAGGAATTACGGAAAATCCCTTACTTAAAAATCACAGAATTTTGCTGACTGCTAGTCCCCAAGAGGGACTGGATGACATGTAACCAGGGCCCATGACTCATGGCCTTGAGTCGTGAGGTACACTGCCAAAAATTCACCATGGGACCCCACGAAGGTAACCATGAATTGTGGTGAGTGATCACGACTTGTGATCACCATCCGTGGCCTACACTGCCCAACTATCCTTGCAATGCATCCAGTCCTGGCTACGGGTGGCCTCACGAGTCGTGTGGCCTGACCACGACTCATGGTCATGCCCATGTCTCCTCACCATGCCACCTTATTGCTTGACCACGAGACACTTCACGACTCGCAGTCATTCCTCACGGGTCACCTAATGACCCATTCTGTGACTTGGTGCAGAATTTTATTTTTCTCCGTTTCAACTCCCGGGTCTGATCCTCGGGTTTTCGGGGTATAACAATATCTTTCCCTTGGGAATATTCATCCTCGAATGTTATAAACACGCAGAAAAAGCATAAACATACAACCATTATATGCAATTACTGACTATTTTGCTGAAAACTGACGGAATGACTACCTCCGAAAAGGACTACATAGCTGAACTGAATTCAGAAATCACATATATTCACCATAACATAAAACAAACTTGCGCACATGAACTGAACATGGAAACTGATTAGAGTATTAGGGCAAAAATTGATACCTCAAACTGAAACTGAGCCGGTAGGGAATAACTGGGGGTATTTAGCCATCATATCCACTTTGGCTTCCCACATAGCTCCCTCAACATGCTGATTTCTCCATAACACCTTTACTGAAGCTACTTCTTTGTTCCTTAGCCTCCGGACTTGACGATCCAATATCTCAATTATAATTTCTTCATAGCTGAGGCTATCTCTCACACCCACACTTTCCACCGGAACAACCAAAGCTGGATCACCCAAGCACTTTTTCAAGAGCGATACATGAAAGACGAGATGAACTGAAGCTAATTCTGAAGGTAACTCTAACTCATAAGCCACATTATCCACACGTCTCACAATTCGGTGTGGGCCAATATAGAGGAGATTGAGTTTTCCTTTCTTTCCAGATCTCATCACTCCCTTCATGGGAGATACCTTCGAAAACACCCAATCACGACTTTGAACTCGAGCTCTTTTCTTCTAACATCCGCGTAGGACTTTTGATGACTCTGTGCAGTTTTCAACATGTACCTTATCAACTGAACCTTCCCCATTGCCTCATGAACCGAATCTAGCCCTATCATTTCTGCCTCACCAACCTCAAACCACCCGATGGGAGATCTACATCTCCGCGCATAAAGAGCCTCGAACAGTGCCTTTTGAATTCTAGAATGGTAGCTATTGTTGTAGGAAAACTGAATAAGAGGTAACTGATCATCCCAACATCCTTTGAAATCAATAATGCATGCTCTCAACATGTACTCAAGAGTCTGAATGGTCCACTCCGCTTGACTATCCGTTTGCGGATGAAATGTTGTGTCGAGATTGACTTGAGTACCAAGTCCCTTGTGGAAAGATCTCCAGAAATGAGAGGTAAACTGAGTACCTCTATCCAATATGATGGACAAGGGCACTCCATGAAACCGAGCAAAATCTCAAATGTATAACTTGGCATAATCCTCTACTGAATCAGTAGTTTTGACCGGTAGAAAATGAGCAGCCTTGGTCTACCTGTCCACAACAACCCAAATGGAGTCATACTGTCTACAGGTGTGAGGCAAACCTGTTATGAAGTCCATTTTTATTTCTTCCCACTTCAAAGTAGGAATGATGATATCCTAGAGTACACTTCCCGGTCTCTGATGCTCAACCTTTACTTACTTATAGTTCGGGCACTTGGCTACAAATTCCGCAATTTCCTTCTTCATGCCATTCCAGCAATAGATTTCCCGCAAGTCATGGTACATCTTAGTGGCACCCGGATGGATAGAATACCCAAAACATGAGCCTCATGAAACATCTGGCTCCTCAAATCATCCATGTCTTGAACACATAAGCGACCCTGTTATCAAAGCACACCATCTCCTCCTTGGGAGAAGACCTGTACCCTCTGATTTTGGACGACTTCTTTCAACTTTACCAATATTGGATCCTTATCTTGTCTAGCTTTCACATCAGTCACCAAGGACGATTCCGATATATTATGAACAACAACACCGCTATTGGTCGAGTCAACCAACCTAACTCCTAACCTTGCTAGTCGATGCAACTCCTTCACTAGTTCCTTATTTCCTTCATCCACACGAGACACACTCTCCAGAGAGAGTCTACTAAGTGCGTCTGCTACCACATTAGCCTTACCCGGGTGGTAAGGCACACTCATGTCATAGTCCTTTACTAGCTCCAGCCACCTCCTTTTCCAAAGATTGAGATCCTTCTGCGTGAACACATATTGCAAGCTCTTGTGGTCCGTAAACACATCCACGTGGACCCAATACAAGTAATGTCGCCATATCTTCAAAGCGAATACCACCGCAACTAATTCAAGATCATGGGCCGGGTAATTCTTCTCATGAACTTTCAACTGTCTAGAGGATTATGTTATGACCTTCCCATGCTGCATCAACACACACCCAAGTCTGATCCTTGAAGCATTACAATACACTATGAATCCATCAGTACTCTTGGTAGGGTCAACACTGGTGCTGAAGTGAGTCGAGCCTTCATCTTTTGAAAGCTTCTTTCACAAGCCTCCAACCATTGGAATTTCACCTTCTTCTGGGTCAATTTGGTCAAAGGTTCTTCAATAGATTAAAATCCCTCAACAAATCTCTGGTAGTAGCCCACTAAGCCGAAAAAGCTCCAGATATCTGAAGGTTTCACTAGTCTGGGCCAATTCTTCACCACCTCTATTTTATGAGAATCTACCTTTATACCTTCACTTGACACCACATGACCCAAGAACACTACTGAATCCAACCAAAACTCGCACTTGCTGAATTTGGCATATAGCTGGCAATCCTTGAGAGTTTGAAGTACTACTCTCAGATGGGTGACATGCTCCTCGTTCCGAGAGTATATCAAGATGTCATCAATGAAAACGATCACAAGCATGTCAAGATATGCCTTTAACACCCTGTTCATTAGGTCCATAAAATATGAAGGGGCATTGGTTAGTCCAAAACACATAACAACAAATTCATAGTTACCATACTAAGTCTTGAAAGCGGGTTTCGGGATATCACTCTCCCGAAACCCTGAGCTGGCTATACTCGGACCTGAGATCTATTTTGGAGAAACACTTAGCACCCTGAAGCTGATCAAATAAGTTATCAATCCTGGGTAAAGGGTATCTGTTCTTGATGGTGACCTTGTTCAACTGTCTATAATCACTACACATCCGGAGAGAACAATCTTTCTTCCGAACGAATAGGACTGGTGCACCCCATGGAGACTTACTCGGTCTAATGAAACCCTTGTCTAACAAGTCCTTCAACTGCTCCTTTAACTCCTTTAGCTCGGCTGGAGACATTCTATAGGGGGAATAGATATGGGCCGAGTATCGGGTCGTAGGTCAATCCCAAAATCAACCTCCCTCTAGATAGGAACACCTGGTAGATCGTTTGGAAATACCTCAAGATACTCACATACCACGGGGACTGACAAAATGGTCGGGGTCTCGGACTTAGAACACTTAACCCTAACTACATGGTAAATACAACCCTTAGAAATCATTTTCCTGGCATTGAGATAGGAGATAAAGCGACCTACAGGCACGACTAAACTACCCCTCCATTCTAAGGCTGGCTTACCCGAAAAACGGAACTCGACCGAATGGGTTCTACAATTAACAGAAGCATGGAATGCATACAACCAGTCCATGCCCAGAATGATTTCAAAGTTATTCATAGATAACTTTACTAAGTCTGTGAAGGTGACCTTATGCAATACCGTAATGGGGAAACCTCTATACACCCGCCTAGCTACAACTGAATCACCAACCGGAGGAGAAACTGAGAATGGTTTTGATAGAATTTCAGGGCTAACTCCAAAGATACTAGCTATGTACGGCATCACAAAAGACAAGGTAGCTCCTGGATCTAACAAGGAATAAGCATCAATACGAAAGACTTACAACATACTCGTAACCACATTAGGAGAAGTCTCCTACTCCTATGGAGAGGCAAGTGCATAAAACTTGTTCTCGAACTTGCCGCCAGCTCAACTAGTCGAAGCACCCTATTGGGAAGGACGTGCCACTAGAGCTGTGGAGCTAGTGAATAGGGTACGGGTTCCACGAACCCCCTAACTTGGTTGAAGGACAATCCCTGAGTCTATGTTCGGGTCTACCACACCCGAAACAAGCATCTAAACCCACTAAACACCTCCCTAGGTGATTCTTGCTACAACTAGCACGGGTTGGAAAGATACGCTCTATGTATATGCTACCCTGACTCCTTGAACCTGAGGCCCTACCCCTTTGATCATCTCGGGCCGGATGGTTTACTAGCTGATGATGGTGCTGGTGTAACGGACCTATGCTGAGACTGCTAGTGATTCCCACCTTCTGACTTCGGTTTGAGAGAATCTATAGCTGTCAATCCTAGCCTTCTTGGCCTCTCTCTCTCATGTGAGCTTCCTCCATCTTCTGGGCATACAATACTATCTGAGGGTAATCCATGTCTTGGTGAAGCATATCCGTCCTGCAATCCTTGTCTAGATACTCAGTCACCCCGTGCACGAACCTACTCACTCGCATCCTCTAGTCGACCACTAACTTTGGGGCATATTTTGACAAGCGAGTGAACTCAAGTGAATACTCCAACACTGTCATCTTTCGTTGCTTAAGATTTATGAATTCGTCTGCCTTCAACTCCCTCATCTCCCAAGGGAAAAACCGATCAAGGAACGTCATATGGAACTCATCCCAACTTATAGGGCCGCTCCCGCTACCTTGCTGTCTTTCCATTCTTTGTACCAGATATGAGCGACCCCCTTTAGCTGATAGGAGAACAAGTCAACACACTCACCATTTGCCACCCGCATAACCTGGGTGACCTTCAAAATCTCATCAATGAACTCATGGGATCCTCATCCACCTTCGACCCCGTGAACTCAGGAGGGTTCATCCTTAAGAAATCCCTCACCATAGTTGTCGCCGCATTCCCATTATGAGGGTAATGCGCCAATATCATGTTATGAACCTAGGCAGCCATGGCCTTTGCCAACATCTGAATCACTGCCCTAAACTCTGTGTGGGTAGCTATCTCGGGTGCGTGCTCCCTTGTACAGGTGGGGCTGGCTTATTCCTTTCACCATTGGCACCTTCATGATCATTTCCATTTCTTCTAACATTCACTCGGCGTGGAGGCATGATTCTGCAAACGTGAATAGCATGAATTAGGAGGATAGAAAGACTTTTCATCGCACGACATATATCATGAATGAAGGGAACATTTCCTAAACTTCTAGTAGCCTCTTCGTCATAACAGTGGCACGCTTCACACCCATGAAAAAGACTCTACTTAGCGAGGCTTTTAGACACCATAGGACACTTCAAATCTATCACTATGATACCAAGTTTTTCAAGACTCGAGAGAAGACCTGGATCGTAAATATGGGAAAAAGAACCCCGAAAGGCTCCAAGCCAACCCATGTCTTGAGAATTCATCTAAATCATTCACGTAAAGCAGAAGACTTAACATAATAACATAGAGGAAATGAAATCATCACATAAGATAGAAAGAAAGAGGATACATAATCCATACAAGACACCTGAGTACTACATATTGTATAAAAGCCTATAATCATAACCGACGGGTTGATGGGACAATACCGCAACTAACCCAACAAATAATGAAAACTAAAAGGAACAATAAAGTATGAACATATGGCCCTCGGAACATGAGGAGTCACCAAAAACGCTGATAGCTAGCTCTGAATGGACTACTAACGAGGATGAGCCTGAGAGTCGGGTCCTATATCATTCGACGATACAACATAGAAACTATGAAGGTCAGTACGTGGAATGTACCGAGTATGCAAGGTAAGTAAAACAAATATTTAAAATGCATAAAAATTCATAAGAGTAGGACGACATGATCATAATACTGAAATCATAATAAACGTAATGCTGAAGGTTTTCAAAACATTCATAACTTATAGTATTCATGGGCATGAGTCGAAAGAATTATAAAACATGACTTGAGCCAAAGAACATAACCATAACATGCATAAATAATGAGGAATAGTGGGAGATTCTTATACCGTCATACCCCATATGAGAACACATAGTGCCCGACCTGTAAACCTAGTCGCGAGGTCGTTCGTACCTTGCCAAGGTAGAACCATGAAAGACATGATATCACTCATGGAAGGCCCATTAGGGCAAAAGGGGACAGTCACGAAGGAGGTCCCAAACATGACCTACAGTGGCATGTAGTTCTGAGATTCGGGGTGTAACCTGGGTCCCGAACCTACTCGGTGCTAAAACTACTCCCAAAACATATATTTTGCTCATATTATAATCTACATGAGATTCATAGGCCAGTTAAAATCATGATTATCATAAACATGCTTGAGTGTTCGTGAACTAGCCATGGCATAAACATGCTTGAGTCGGCTAAAGTCATAAATCGTAAATCATGCTTGACATGTGGGCATTTCCTAATACTTAAACATACTTGAAACGCTTAAATTTTCTTGAAATCATGAGCATAAAACATAAATAACTTGGAAACATGCCTTTAAATCGGTAATTTACTTCATGCTTGGAATATTATCAAAACAACCTTCATGGATTCCTCATAGATGGGCATCCTGAATACAAAACATTTAGTAAACAAGATAGTGATTCAAAACAATATAAAATCTGCCCACTAATTAAAACCCATCAATTTAAACATGCTAGTAACATACCCATATCAATTACTTGAAGATTCATGGATTGGGTTAAAACCCCGTAAGAATTGAATTGTAAGAATTCATAGATTAGGGGGAAATGGGGCATGAGTGGAGATTAAACCACCCATTCAAAACCCTACGTACCTTATTGAAGCTAATCCTTACACTTCCTTGAATGCCCAAGAGGAAATTAAAGAAGAAGACCTTGAAGACACCTTGATCACCTCTGTAACCCTCTTCTACACTTTGCATGAAAGAATGAGGGCTTAGGATAGTCTTTCCCCTCTTAAACCCACCTTTCAGAGGTTAAAACGACATAGTTTAGGACCCTAGGACTTAGGAATTATGGAAAAGCCCTTACTTAAATCGCAGAATTTTGTTTACTTCCAGTCCCCACAAGGGACTGGATGACTCGTCACTAGGGCCCATCATATGTGGCCTTAATTCGTGAGGTACACTATCAGAAATTCACCATGGGACCCCACGGAGGACACCATGAATCATGGTCACTCCTCACGGGTCACCTAACCACCCATTTTGTGACCTGGTGCAGAATTTTAATTTTTATCTATTTTAACTCCTAGGTCTGATCCTTGGGTTTCTAGGGTATAACAGGCCGCCACCTGCAGGGGTGGATGCGCCCAGCTGGGCTGGGTGTGCTGGTGCTGCTGCTGACCTGGTAGCCTGAGCACAACCTGTACCATCACACTATCTAGCCAAGGGACACTCCCGACACATGTGGCAAGGTCTACCACACCAAAAATAGATATCTGATACCAACAAGCACTCTCTTGTATGACTTTTCCCTCACTTACCACAGGCTGAAAAGGTGAGCTTTGTCTGCATGCTGCTCTGTTCCCTCGAACCTGAGGCCCTGCTCCTCTGATCACGCCGCGGTCTAGACAGGGCACTAGCTGATGATGGCGCTGGAGCTAATGACCTATGATAAGATTGTTGGCTATGTCCACCTCCTAATCTCTACTAAGAGAACCCATAACCGTCTGTCCTGGCCCTCTTGTCCTCTCTCTCTCTCTTAGATGCACCGCCTCCATCCACTGGAGGGGAAAATTAATATCCTGATGAAGCATGACAATCCTATAATCCTTGTCCAAGTAGTCCACCACTCCATGAACAAACCTGCTCACCCGAGCTCTCTGATCATCCACTAGCTCTGGTTCAGACTTGGACAAATGAGTGAACTCCAAAGCATACTGCTGGACGGTCATGTTACCCTGCTTCATCTTCATAAATTCCGTTGTTTTAGTCTCCCTTATCTCACGACTGAAGAACCGATCTAGAGCTGCAACATGAAAATCCTTCCAACCAATAGGGCTTGCTCCAACTGCCCTATTATCCTTCCATTGCTTAAGCAAAATGTACGCAACCCCTTTAAACTGATATGAGGCTAGATCGGCGCACTCCTCTCCAGTCACCCCATGATCTGGGTGATCTTTAAAACCTCATCAATGAACTCGTATGGATCCTTGTCCACCTTTGACCCAAGGAACTCTAGAGGATTCATATGTTGTGATGTGTGGTGAGTTTACAGAACTTCTGACGCTTAAAATTGGGAAAATAACATGGACTTAGGTGTGTTTATATTTATATCATGTTCTTTTACATTATTTTCAGGAAAAATAGATGTTGGAGATGAATTGAGCAAAAGATGGAGAAAAATCCAAAAAAGAGGCTTAGTGCGAATCTCAGTACGATTTGTACTGAGAATTGTGGAAAGGCCTAGGAGAAAATTCAAAAGCAAAGACAAGTTACAACTAATGGTATGAGCTGTACCATCCTGGCATGAGTTGTACCATGGTAGTCGTGGAAAGTTCCAATTGAAATTGCACAGGCCAAGTATCCTGGTACGGGTGGCAATCATGAGTCGTGAGACCTACATAAGACTCGTACCAAGGAACAGTGAAAAAGAAAAGAATAAAATATTTGTAGAAATCAAGGTATGAGAAGGAGTCATGGATCGTGGAAAAAAGGTATGAGTCATACCATGCCATTCGTGGAAGTTAACTATCACGACCCAAATGTAGACCCGGAACGATACACGGGACAAGAAACCCCGAGAGGCTCTAAGTCGACCCATGGCATGAATATAACATCTAAACTCAACATCATAAAATGGAAGATCAACATAATCAACATAGGGGAAGTCTGCATACATAAGTATCAAGCTAAAACGGAATCAACATCGACAAGCCGATTCCTACATAATGTCTGAAAAGACTCCAACATAATTGATGAGCTGATGGGACAACACCCCCAACTAGCTCGACAAAATCTGAAACTAAAAGGAACATAATAATCTATAATGACTGAACGTCCTCAAATGATTAGGACTCACCAACACTAGCTTGACAGGTTAGAGAGGGAAGCAGGGGCTAATGATGCGGCTGAGACTGATCCCTCGGACCTATATCATTAAACGATATAGCATAGAGGATGCGGTCAATACTTGGACTGTACTGAGTATGCAAGTTAAGTAAAACAGACAATTAAAATACATAAGAGTTCATAAGACTAGGACAACATGATCATAACATAAACATCAAAATTTAACATAAGGGCTCAAGGTTTTCAAAACATTCATAAATCAATAATAATCATAATCATAGGAGAAAGGCTTCATTAAACATGACTTGAGCCATGTAACGTAAACATAACCATGCATATATCACGAGGAACAATGGGAGGACTCGTCATAACTGACACCATCATGATAGAGCTTACATGATACCCCAACTATCAAACTCAAGTGGGCAGAGCCGTCCCAGGCTTGCCAGTTAAGGGACGTGCATATGTGATATCACGGGAATCCAGTAACATTAACATTTGGATATATAAACCTACAGTTGCATGTAGTTCTGAGACACCGACATAGTCCTTGGAATGCCAAGCTAATCGATGCTAGACACTACTTCCAAAAACATGCACATGAGACTCATATCATCATCATAAATCAGTCATAAAGTACATGGCCAATTATAACATAACATACTTGATCATACTTGAAATAAATTATTTGCCATGAATAAGGGCTCTTGAGTCGGCCAAGAGTTATAAATCCATAAATCATGAAATCCATGCATACTTGTAAAACACTTATGTACTTGATATTCATATATCCATGATTAGTACTTGAGACAAATCATATCATAAATCATAATTTGGCTAAGAAGATCAAGATCATAATGAAATCATAACTTGACTTTTCATGAAGCATACATATATAGGAATAATTTAATTTGAAATTCAATTCTAATAAATTTATAATCAAAATAGTTATAAAATCTTCCCATAGATCATAAAACATGATTTGATACATGAATGGAATTGACCCATAGATAAAACATAGAGAATTTCACAAGAATTGGAATAAACCCCATAAGATCATGAAACATGAACTTAGAATTGAAATCCATAGAATTTGAGAACAAAATAGGGCATGGGAATGAAAGGAACTTCCATTCATAGCCTCACATACCTAGGTAATTGGAATTCACACTCCTACTTGAAAAACCAAAGGGAATTGGAGAGAATTTGGATGAAATTCCTCAAACTTCATTATCAAGGAAGACTCTAGGTTGCATGCATAGAGTGAGGATACTTAGAATGAACTTACCCCCCCCCCCCCACAAAACACACTATTCATTGCTTAAATCGATGAATTTTAGGCCTTAGGAACTTTGGAATTACAGAAAAAACCCTTAATAAATTCGCAGGAAAAAACACACTGCCAGTCCCATCGAGGGACTGAACGAGCCGTCATCACTGACCATGACTCATGGTCACCTCTCATTGCCTGCACTTGAATTCCATCTTCACTGTTCACCACGAGGGACACCACGACTCGTGGTGTGTCCAATGACTCATGGTGACTGGTCGTTAGGTGCATTGCAAGAACATTCATCCTTCAAACCAATCTCTGACCACGACCCACTGGATGACTCATGGTGGAGACCATGACATGTGGTACCACCCATGATCAGCCTTAATTTCAAAAACATAGTCAAGTCCAGCCTTCTCCCCACGAGTCACATAATGACTCGTGGTGCACCCAATGGATTGTGACTTCATGTGAAATTCCCGCTTTTCTCCATTTCAACTTCCAGGTCTGATCTTAGGGTTTTTGGGGTATTACATTAATAAAAGATGCCAACAATTGAAATATCAAACCAAGGGAAGATTAAATGAATCATAGGTTCTTGGTACGAGTCGTACCATGTCTCAACACTTAGCTAGATTCAGAAAAGGCCAGCCAACATGCGAGCCAAGGTACGACCTGTACAATATTGTTACGGGTCGTAGGTGAAGGTAGTGATAGTTTTTGGTAGTTTCCCTAATTACTTAGGATAAGGTTTCAATTATTAGTATAAATACTTTTTAGGTTATTTTAAGCAAGAGAGGTGATAAGGAGCGACAAGAAGTGATTAGATGCAATTAGAGACAAGTTGTTGTGAATTTTAATTCAAGTCTTGGAGATTTCTTATTTTTATTTCTTCTTTGTTCTTGGATTATTCAACATCAATTCTTGAAATATTCAAAGAAGGTTTTCTTTCAATCATCGTTGTAAGTATTAAATTATGTTTTTGTCTATGAATGCTAATAACAATCTTACAATCATGAGAGACTAAAATCTCCAAAATTAGGATTGTGGAAACCATAGTGGATTAACAAACTAGGGTTACACAAAGTGATTTGAAAACAATGCTAAACACTTGTATTATATTCTCTTCTTTAATATTTCTTTAAGAAGTGCAACGCTAAGACTTTCCCGAATTCTTTACTTGCTTGAACCTAGAGAAATAGAAACTAGGAAAAGAGTGACCTACTCCAGAGTGAGCTTGACCTGCTCTGGAGGAAAAGAGTGACCTACTCCCGAATTCTTTACTTGCTTTATTGAAAACATCCATTTCGTACTTTATCAAGAGTGAGTTTGAGGGTTGATAACGCTCAAACTCACACTTCCTGAAAAAGTATGAAGCAGACGTTGTCAACAAAGAACCTAACAAAGAGGTTGGGGTCGAGCCAATAGGGAATAGGGTACGATCTAGACTAATGCTGATACTTGAACTTGTTGGTGAGTTATCTCCAAATTGGGGAGTTTCAAAGAAATACAATATTAAAGCAAGATTATAATTGTTATTGATATCAACATTTGCAAATAACTAGGGTAAGTGTTCCCCATGGGGTCATAACTACTTCATGTATACATACATGATCAATCACAATACTTACCAGGCCCTATTGGATGACTATACTCAATCACCAGGCCATGTCTGATGAGTGATTTCCTTCTAACCGTTATCAATATGTTCCAAATTTAACTGTCCTTCCACCACAACTCAAGCTAATACAATGATCATAACGACCAAGGCTTTGTTTTAATTCTCTTTTGCTAATCTCAACTTCTCTAGGTTCATGCAAGTAAAGAACTCGGGCAAGTCCTAACATTATACACCATTAACAAATGTTTAAGGATGAAGAGAATACAATACAAGCATTTAGCTTGATTTTGAATCACTTATGTGTAACCCTATTTTGTTAATCCACCATGGTTCCCACAACCCCTAGTTGTGGAGGGTTTAGCCTCTCATAATTGTAAGATTATAATTATAATTTATAGGCAAACACATAATTAAATACTTACAATAGTAATTGGAAGAAAACCTTCTTTGAATATCAAAGAACAATCTCAAGAATAATAGATGAAATAAAGAGTTTGATCCTAAGAATTGCTCTTCAAAACTTGATAAAAATTCATATAAATTACTCTTCACAAAGAAATCACATGTCTACTACTTCGTTTCTATGTTCTCTAACTAAAATAAAACATAAAAGTTATTTGTACAGAAACTATATACCTTTTCCTAAGCTAACAGGGAATTTTCCATATCTCGCGCTGGATGTATCACGACTGATCCTACGACCCATAGCAGGATTGTACGGGTCATACTTGCTTCTCGTACTTCCTTGACTGCTGTAGATTTGTCTATATGTTGGAAGGCTGGTATGACTCGTACCATAGTCCTATGAGTCATACAATACATCCATGATTTGTCCTTGAGAACTCTTACATCTTCTGAAGTTTTCTATTCCATATAAATGTACCAAAGTCTATACTATTTTCTCAGTTTTAAGCGTCGAACGTGTTGTGAACTCACAACACATCAACATCCTCAACTTAAGATTTTGCATACCCTCAGGCAAAGAAAACCAAAAAACTAAACACGACTCTTAACTAGAAAATAAACCTAGGATACTACAACCAACAATCAACCAAAACTTTGCACTATAACTCAAACAACTTTTGATCCTTTTCCCCATGAAACACATCAACACATGCACATCAAGAAACAACAAAACATGATAAACAGGGATCTAGATATGTCATCTAGCTATTAACAGATAGTCAAGTCATCAGCAATGCTTTTCACAAAGACTACTGGTAGAGTTAAATACAAACCATGTACACTCACAGCAAATGAAGTCCCCCACTCACAAATATAGTAAAATATGAAACATGGGACTGAACAAGTAAGACTCTCACCCTCACAAGAATGTTCCAAATACTGCACATCGGATACTATAGTTTTGCCCTTATTTTCTCTACTTCGGCATTTCAGATGTTCAGGCAAGGATCACTATAGGACATGATTCGGCTTGTAATGTAGGCTCTCGGGCTGGGTATGGTAGATATGATATCTTTTTAGTGATTAAACCCTCCTTGGCACTACATACATGTGGTTTCATTTTTCACTTTTTCATCATTTTTGCCTTTTCAACTTTTTCCTCCCTTTCACCACTTTTTATGCACTTGTATGGGTGTGGTGTGTTTCCGCAAAATTTCATTCATCTTTCTCTTTTTGTATCTTCTTTTTCAATTTTTATTTATTTTTCTTTTTCTTCTTTTTTTTTGTCACACCATATCTCATTTTTAACTTTCTTTCTTTTCTCTTCCTTTTTCAACTCCCCAAGATTTATGCACTCCTACTCTAGCCACCCTCAACTTAGTCATTTTGCCTATATTGAGTTTCAAAATGTCCAAAGAGGGATCAGGGCCAAAACATGTTCATTATAAAAAAATGAATACGGTTAATTGGTTAATCAATGATAAATGGTTCATTTAAAACTCAAAATCGGGATCAAGGGAATCATATTATTTTGGTAGGTTCATTTAAGCTAACCATGGGCTAGCCATAAATGGCCTATGATCCTTTCCTAATCAACCATCCTAAAATATGTGTAAAAACCAACCGGGCAAGTTCTAGATCCTCTACGCAGTATTAAACTAGGTATTAGACCTTACTCACTCATGGTATATGTCTTGCATTTATTCTACCTGTCCGATCTATAGATGGCTAAGAAGAACTACTCATGCTAGTACACTAAATGACACAAAAAGATCCACAAAAATCATACTTTGCAATTAACAAGTACATAACTAAGCATCGAAATTTTTAAGTAGGGTCAATATTTCAAAACATCAAAACTAGTGCAATTTATTGATTGAGTAATCCTAAGCTACTTTCTAATTAAACAAAAACATCCTAAACATGTCGGTTCTAGTAGATGGAATTACCAAGGGAAAACATACACGACAAGAAATATCCTCGGACAAATCCAAAAATCCCAAAAAAACAAGCACACCCCCTCCCTTTTTTAAAAAGCATGCTTCATCCCCGAAACATAGGAAGGGAACATAGTTGTGGCTACTCAGACTTCACCTTCGATGGGTTGCCTCCCATGCAGCACCTGATTTAATGTCGTGATACGAAGCTGATCTCTTGAATACTCATAATTCATGAAGAAACTTGGGCTCATCCTCCACTTTCTTAAATTCTTCGCTTTGCCAAAAGGTTCCCTGGATGAGTCAAAACAAAACAAACAAAAACATGAAAGAGGAAAAAATAACCAAAAGTTAAATACAACAAATAATCTAATTTTAAGTCGTATTCCCCGGCAACAACGCTACTTTTTGATAAAGCTCAAATTCGCACTTCCTAGAAAAGTATGAAGAGGACGTTGCAAAAAAAACCCAACAAAGAGATTGGGGTCGAACCCATAGGGAATAATGTAAGATCTAGAATAATGCCGGTACTTGAACTTGTTGTTGAGTTATCTCCAAATTGGGGGGTTTCAAAGAAAAACACTATTAAAGAAAGATTATAATTGTGATTGATATCAAGATTTGCAAATAACTAGGGTAAGTGTTCCTCATGGGTTCATAACTACTTCAGGTGTGCACACATGATCAATTCCAATGCTTAGTACAAGAACTGATAATTTTTCATCCAAACTACGGGTTTGTCCCAATTATATGACTATACTCAATTACCAGGTCGGGTCTCATGACTGATTTCCTTCTAACCGTTATCAATATGTTCCAAATTTAACTATCCTGCGACCACAAATCAAGTTAATAGAATGATCATAAAGAGTAAGTCTTTGGTGTAATTCTCTTTTCATAATCTTTACTTATCTAGGTTAAAGCAAGTAAAGAATTCAAGTAAGTCCTAACATTGTACACCATTAAGAAACGTTTAAGGAAGAAGAAAATACAATACAAGTGTTTAACATTAATTTTGAATCACTTTTGTTTAACCCTATTCTTTAATCCATCATGGTTCCCACAACACCTAGCTGTGGAGGTTTTAGCCTCTCATGATTATAAGATTACAATTAGCATATATAGGCAAACACATAATTAAATACTTAAAATAATAATTGGAAGAAAACCTTCTTTGAATATCAAAGAACAATCTCAAGAACAATTGATGAAATCGAGAGTTTGATCCTAAGAATTGCTCTTCCAAACTTGAAAAGATTTCACAAAAATTGCTCTACACAAAGCAATCACACGTATACTACTTTGTTTCTATGTTCTCTAACTAAAATAAAACATAAAAGATATTTATACAGACATTAGAAACCTTTTCCTAAGCTAACAGGGAATTTTCCATATTTGGCGCCTGCTGTATCATGACTGATCCTACAACCCATAGCAGGATTGTATGGGCCGTACTTGCTTCTCGTACTTCCTTGGCTGCTGCAGATTTGTCTAAGTGTTGGAAGGCTGGTACGACGTGTACCACAGTCCTACGAGTCATACAATGTATCCGTGATTTGTCCCTAAGAACTTTGATATCTTCTGAAATTTTCTACGAGTGTTGTGGTACTCCTCGTACCTTTCTCCTACCACTCGTACTACTTATTGTATCTTAAGTCCTGCCAAGTCTTGATTAATTACTTCAAGCTCACCATGACTCATGGTATGGGCCGTATGTGGTTTCTACGATTCGTGAGTCCACCCATACCAAGAGATAGCCTTCATGAAAATTTCTCTACACAATTTCATGACTACAGTTACGGCTTGTACAATATTGGTATGGCTCGTACTGAGAGTCATAGGTTGCCTTCCTCTTATAATAGCTTTCTGACTTTCACCACAATTCTTAGTACGGCTTATACAATCAAGGTGTGACTCATATAGAGACTTCTACTTGGCTAATGTTGGCACTTTTATGCCTCTTTTTTACATTTTTGCTCCAACACCTATTTTCCTTGAAAACAAAGCAAAGGTACCTCATATCCATATAAACATACCCAAGTCCATGCTATTCTCTCAATTTTAAGCATCGAAGTGCTATAAAGCACATCAAGCGTTATCATTGACCTCGGTGGTCATGGCCTATGCTAGAATCTGATATACTGCCCTGAACTCAGCATGAGTGACCTGCTCCAATAAAGGATCAACTGGGATTGGTGGGGTTGGCTGATGCCTGTCTCTCTTACCATTGCCATTCCTTCTTCCATTGACTCAATGGGGAGGCATGTTTCTTCAAATGCATATAGTATTATTTAGTGGAATAGAGAGATGTAATTTATCACATGATATAGATCATGAAAGAAGGGAAGTTCTCTAAAACATCTCGTAGCCTCTTCCCCATAAGTGTGGGTGCTTCACACCCATGGAAAATAATTACACGGCTTTCGGACACCCTAGGACACACATAAACCTTTGCTCTACTACCAAGTTTGTCACAACCCGAGCATGGATCTCGGACCAAGACACGGGACCTAGAACCATTAATGGCTCCAAGATAACCCATGACACATACATAGCATTATTTGAGAGCATAGCTAAGTAGAATTAAGGCATAAACATGATATAAGTGGAAGTCTGGAACATATAACATAAAAACATAAGGAAAGACTAACAGTCAACAACGCTAATCATCTACTACATAACTTTCTGAAAGCCTCTATATATAAGATGAGCTAAGGGGAAAACACCCAGAACTAGCTCACTAAGTCTGAAAGTACAAGCCATGGACATAAGGAATTAATTGATAAATGTCCTCAGAAGATGAGGACTTACCAAAACTGGGATAGAGCTGGATTGATTGGGAGCGGCTAACAATGGGATTGAGATGGATCACTCCAACCTATATCATGAGGATATAACATAGGTTATGCGGTCAGTACATTGAATGTACTATGTATATAGAGAAAGTAAAACATGCTAGTAAAGCGAGTATCTGAAATCATGAATATAAATCAAGATAGAACATGAGAGTAAGGGTAACATGCTAAAAGCCATATATCTGAAATATGCATAATCATGAGATGTTCACATAAGCTGAACATAATGACCCAAGGATTAGAAATAGAAATCATATAGTGTACCATACATTAAGTAATAAGTGAAAACTCATAAACTGATCAATGGGACAAACATGTTATAAAATATAATATCATAAACATGAACATGAGTAACTTAAAACATGGGGAAAATGGAAGGCTTCATCATAAATGACACTATCATGATAGAGCTTACGTGATACCCCAACTATCTCTCTCAAGTAGGCATAGTCATCCCAAGCTTTCCAGCGCTAGAAATGATTAAAGCATGATATCACATGTGAATCCCCGTAGGATTTGAACATGAATATATACCTATGGTGGATTGTAGTTCTTGAGACTCGGGGTTTGCCTGAACCTCTAGCCTACTCAGTGCTAGACACTACTCCTAAAAACATTGATAAAGCTAAAACTCACATTTCCTGAAAAAGTATGAAGCAGATGTTGTCAATAAAGAACCCAACAAAGAGGTTGGGGTCGAACCCACAGGGAATAGGGTAAGATCTAGACTAATGCTGGTAATTGAAGTTTTGGTGAGTTATCTCCAAATTGGGGAGTTTCAAAGAAAACAATAATAAAACAGGATTATAATTGTGATTTATATCAAGATTCACAAATAACTAGGGTAAGTGTTCCCCATGGGTTCATAACTACTTCGGGTATACACACGTGATCAATCCCAATGCTTACTTATAAAACTGATAACTAGGGCTCATCCAAATGACTGGTTCGTCCCTATTGGATGACTATACTCAATCACCGGATATGTTCTCATGAGTGATTTCAAACTAACAATTGTCAATATGTTCCAAAATTTAACTATCCTACGACTACAGCTCAAGTTAATACAATGATCATAAAGACCAAGGTTTTGTTGTAATTTTCTTTTCCTAATCTCTACTTCTCTAGGTTAAAGCAAGAAAAGAATTCGGGCAAGTACTAACGTTGTACACCATTAAGAAATGTTCCAAGATAAAGAGATTACAATACAAGCATTTAGAATTAGTCTTGAGTCATTTTTGTGTAACCCTATTTCGTTAATCCACCATGGTTCCTCAAACCCCTAGTTGTGGAAGTTTTAACATCTCATGATTGTAAGATTAGAATTTACATTCATAGAAAAACACATAATTAAATACTTACAACAACAATTGGAAGAAAATCAAATTTGAATATCAAAGAACAATCTCTAGAACAATGGATGAAAATCAAGAGTTTAATCCTAAGAATTGCTCTCCAAAATTTGATAAAAATTCACAAAAAATATTCTTCACATGTATCACTTTCGTTTCTATGTTCTCTGACTAAAATAAAACATAAAAGATATTTATACTAGAATTAGAAAGATTTTCCTAAGCTATTCGAGAATTTTCCATATCTGGTGCCAATTGTGTCATGACTAAACGTACGACCCGTAGTAGGATTGTACAGATCATACCTACTTCTCATATGTCCTTGGCTACTGCAGATTGGTCTAAGTGTTGGTAGGATGGTATTACTCGTACCACAGTCCTACGAGTCTTATAATGCATCTGTGGCTTGGCCCTGAGAACTCTGACATCTTCTAATGTTTTCCACGAGTGTTGTGGTATGCCTCGTACCTTCCTCCTACAATTCATACTGCTTTTTGTGTCTGATGTTATGCCAAGTCTTGAATAATTACTTGAATCTTACCACGGCTCATGGTACGGGTGGTATGTGCATGCTACCATCCGTGAGTCCACTTATACCAAGATACTGCCTTTGTGCATATTTCTATGAATAATTCCACGACTCGATTACGGGTCGTACTGAGAGCATATTTTGTCTTCCTCTTAATCCATCCATTTGACATTCACCAGGGTTCTTAATACCACTCATACAATCAAGGTACGGCTTGTACTAAGACTTGTACTTGGCTGCTTTTCTACTTTTTTAGACCTCTTTTGCATTTTTTTTCTCCAACACTAATTTTTCCTGAAATCAAAGTAATAGTGCCTCATATCCATATAAACATACCTAAGTCAATGCAATTTTCTCAGTTTAAAGCGTCAAAAGTGTTGTAAATGCACAACACATCAATCCCTCATCTTAAGACTTTGCATGTCCTCAGGCAAAGAAAACAAAAAAACTAAACACGACGCTTAACTTGAAAATAAACCTAGGATACTACAACCAACAATCAACCAAAACTTTGCACCATAACTCAAACAACTTTTGACCCTTTTTCCTGTTAACAAAATCAACACATGCATATCAAGCAATCACAAAATATGATAAACAGGAATCAAGATATGTCATCTAGCTATTAACAGATAGTCAAGTCATCACCAATATTTTTCACACAGACCACTGGTAGAGTTAAACACAAACCATATAGCCTCACAGTAAATGAAGTCCCTCACTCACAAATACAGTAAAATATGAAACATAGGAATGAATAAGTACACTGCATATCGTTATACCATAGGGTTGCTCTTATTTTCTCTTCTTTGGTTTGTTAGATAGTCAGAGTAGGATCACTATAGAACTTGTTATGGCTTGTAATGTAGGCTTCCGGGAAGGGTATGGTAGATATGGAATCTTTTGAGTGACTAAACCCCTCCTTGGCGCTACATACATGTGGATCCATTTTTTTCACTTTTTCCACCCTTTTTGCTTTTTTCCACTTTTTCCAACCTTTTCACCCTTGTTTATACACTTGTCTGAGTGTGGCGTGTTTCTTCAAACTTTTCATTCATCATTCTTTTTTTCAATTTTTTCTCTCATTTTTTTCTTTTGTCACACGACACCTCATTTTCACCTTATTTTTTCTCTTATTTTTCAACTTCCCACTATTTATGCATCCCTACTTTAGCCACTCTCAACTTAGGCATTTTACTATGTTGCAGTTCACAATGTCCAAGGAGGGGTCAGGGCCAAAACAGGTTCATTATAAAAATAGGTACGGTTAATTGGTCAATCAAGGAAAATGGTTAATTTAAGGCTCAAAATCCGGATCAAGGGAATCATATTATTTTGGTAGGATCATTTAAGCTAAAAATGGGCTAAACAAAAATGGCCTATGATCCTTTCTGAACCAACTATCCTAAACCTATGTAAAGACCTATCGGACAAGTTCTAGATCCTCTACGCAATAATGGACTAGGTATAAACCTCACTCACTCATGGTACGTGTCTTGCATTCACTCCACCTGTCTTGCATTCACTCCACCTGTCTTGTTCGTCATGGTTAACAAAAACTATTCATGCTAATATACTAAATGACATAAAAAATCCACAAAAATGATGCTTTGCAATCACAAGCATAAAACTAATCATCAAAATATTTTAAAAAAGGATCAATTTTTAGAACTCCAGAACTAGTGCAATTTATTAGCTGAGTACTCCTAATCTATTTTATAATTAAACAAAAATCATAAAAATAAAATCCTATACACGGAAAGAAAAACCCTCGGTGAGTCAAAATTCCAAAAATTACAAGTACACCCCTTCCCCTTTTTGATAAAACATTCTTCATACCTGAAGCATAGAATGTAAAAACAGAAGGAAGGGAACATACATGCGGGCACTAAGCGCTCCTGTCATCCTGCGGAGGAGGTACCTCCACTGCAATTGTAGCGTTGGCGATGGCCGGCGCACTCACTGGTGTATCAATAGGGTGAGTGACTAGCCCTGCAGTAGTAACGGCCATCTCTACAACCTTTGGAATCATTGGGGCTGAATGTGGCTCACCCGAAGGGTCCCTGCCACTCGTAAGCTCTGGCTGGGCCATGGTGGAGCTACATGCTCCTCCAGATCTCTCAAGCAGCTCCGACTGATGCACTTCGTGAGTCTGCTGACTCTCCAATCTTTCCCGCTAGCACTCTCTCTTATCTCTTTTCCTCTTTTTATTTTGGGTCTCTTCTCCCACATCATCAGAGACACTCTTTTTCCCTTTCTCCTTGTCGACTCATGTGGGCTCCAAATAAGCCGCAAGATCAATCTTCTCGTCAATACTAGCATCGAGGTTTGGAAGAGTGAGGGCTGCTATGGTTGCCGGCTGCCGTAATGACAGCTTAGCCACTTAACTTTGAAGTGCCCACAACTCCTCATGGAAGCTACCTGTATCAGTCTGCTCGGCCATACCCATGTTAAATCTTCTCTCAAAACCATCTAATATAGTGCATAAGGCCTGTGCAGTTGTCTCAATCTCACTCATTACCCAAGGATTGACGTTTTCCATCATTGACTGACCTTCTTCTCAGCTATGGTCAGTCTCTTGGCCAGCTTTTGGAGAAATTCCTGAGGCACTAGCATGTACCCGGCTGGAGTCTGGCTCGGGAGGCACATAGGTGGTGCGATGGAGGTGCTAGGAGCTGGATCTGAAAGACCGACATCTATAGCGAGTGTCTCGCCCTGCCCCTGTGAAGTGGGAGCATTCACCTGTGCATCCCCAACTGTCCGTGATAGTAGGACTGCAGTGGGAAGTTGTGCCCCACTTACCCGGTTCATCTCATCTCATATTAGGCCAATATCAATGATCCGCTGTCCTTCGATCAGGTGCTTCTGACAACGACGCACCATGATGCTGAACTCTATGCATAATTTGAGTACGAGACTCGGGAATGGGATAGTAGTGCTCAATCCAATAGCCCGATCCTGCATCTCCTCTGCACTGACCCTTGGGATATTGATGGGGTATTTAGGCATGATACAAGCCACCAAAGCTGCTCTGTCTATGCTGAGGGTATTATCATTATTAGTCTGGGATAACTAGTGGTGCACTAACTTCCAGAAGGCTTTTTCTATGAATTTCAGAGAGTTCTTTATGACATACTTGCTGCTAGTGACCCATTCTGCCTCTTCTTTGTTGTCGGCAATTACTCTAGAAAATTATTGAATCTTCCTCCTCCACTGATCAAAACCAAGCTACTTGATCCGTTTCAGTGTTTTCACTCGATAGTGATATTCTGTTAGCATGTGATTGTATGAACTACGACCCATATAATACCCAAACAATAATGCACTCAAATATATCAACCTCTCGGCCTCTAACCATGATGCTGTCCAGCTTGGGCTGCTCTTTGAACTTTTTCCCCTCTTTCACTTTTTGCTCCGTGGTTGCAAAATAATTGGCGTAAAACTCCTGGATGATTTTTGAAGTATATTTGTCAGGGGCCCTAGCCATCCAACTAAATCCGTAGAAGCTAAATATCCGCTTCATCTCCTCCTCTTCGTTCAATGAATTTGTGAGGATCCGCGGCTCTTATTGAATTCTCTTCCTAGGTTTGGTCTTGGCTATGATAGCAATGCCCTGTTCATATATTTCCTGGGCTCCTAGTATTCTCCACGGAATGGTGCATTTCTCCCTAGGCGAAGTCTACTCCTGCTCGGCATTGGGTGCCTCTTTCTCTGAAGCGGACTCAATGCTTGCATCTCCGCGTTAGGCCTCCTCAGACCCCACTTCCTCATTAGAGGCACTTCTAGATTCTTGGGCTCTTTCCTATGCTCCTTCATCAAACTGAGGACCACCAGCAGATGTGGTAGTGGCCACCATGTCCTGAGCTTTAGCCTTCGCCCTAGTGGTTCGAGTCCCCTCAGTATCAGATATATCGACCCAATATTCCTCTAATATACCACTAGGGGAGTTTTCCACTTATTAAAATTAAGAGTTCTCATCAAGCAATGTCCTCCGAGTAGTTTTCTTGGATGATTTTCATTTCTACATCATTGTACCTATGGGAAAAAGGTTTAGAATTCCAAATCTGAGAAAAGAAAGAAAGAAAAAGTACTCTGTAATTTATCACTGATCAATAGTACGGGTCATAACTTTGAGGTACGATTCATACTGAGACACTTAATATCTCAAGTCAATGTTATGCCTCTGAGGTACTACTCATACCATGAAGGTACTCAAGTCGTATGAGCATACCCTTTTAAAACAAATGTTCTGTAATTTTCCATGACTCATGGTATGACCCGTAAGTTGATTCCACTAGTCATAGGAAGGATCGTACTATAACTTGTGGACTTGACCCTTTTCATATTTTTGGTACAATTGCCTAGTACGACTCATAGCAGGAAACCATGAGACGTATTAGGATTCATAGCTCGTGATTATTAAAATTTTAGCTTGGGTCAGTCCCAACGAGCCGTCCTACGAGTCATAGTATGAAACCACGAGTAGTAGGACCACGAGTCGTAGAAAGGCTTGTGAAGCCTTTCCCTACCTCATTTTGATTTTGTTTGTAGGAGACTTCAATTTAGTGTTGGGTACTCAGAATTCCCCAAGTCCAGGCATGCATTTATTAGGTTTGATAGTTACCTAATAACTCAAGTTTAATAGTTCAATGCACAATTTTTACAAGTTAAATCCCCTACCCAGCCGCACAGAACTTGTTCACATCCCTGGTCATTGTCCTTTTTAAAAATTTCAAGCATCGAGAGGACTCTTAGGGATTAAGCAGGTTTGCATCAAGCACACAGGTCGTAATTATCAAATTCATAAAATACACTTACTTGAATGCTGCTTACTTCGACTGGCAATAAGAAATTAGGGTTGGAAGTTGGGATTCTCGATGTTAACTAAGCAAGAACTTTCTCAATTGATCTTTGAGTTTGAGTTATAGGTGTGAGGGAGTCGTGAGTTATGGTCGTGACTTCAGTTTTGAGTGTGTGGGAGAAGGGTACGATTTGTTTGATTTTAAATAGGTTATAGGGAATATTTGATAAATCTGGGCCGAGTCAGGTGATTTTAAAATTTTTGACCCGTCACAACTCGTACCATGAGTCATAGGAAGGCCCTACCACTCGTCTCTTTGACCCATAATAGAGAGATTGAGAAAATTACCTGTGGACCTATGAGCACATCTTACAACTCGTACTATGGGGATACGATTCATACTATACTCGTAGGTCATTCTTACATTGAGGTCCATGCCTTGCATAGTTCATAACCATAGTGAGTACTACAAACCGTACAATCAGGTTATGAGTAGTAGGAACAACCGTACCATGAACTCATGCACTGAAATACATCTCTTCTTCTCACCACGACTCGTACTACGGTCCATACAATCCTCTTACGAGTTGCACTAAGAACTATAGTGCCTGCATGTTCAGTAATTTTACTGCCACCTATTTTTGTTTGCCCTGCACCTTGAACAAACATAAATTAATCAACTTGGGTTGCCTCCCATGAAGCACCTGATTTAGTATCGTGGCACAGCGTAGGTGGTTTGGTTACTTAGAATTCACCAAACCACCTCTCAGGTAGCCTCTCAAGAAGCACCTGATTTAACGTCGCAGCACGACGCAAGTCTCTTGACTACTCAGAATTCATCAAGGAACTTGGGTTCATCCTCTATTCCTAAGACAACTTTGTACTCCTTTGGTTGCTTCATTGACCGGCAGATATTAAAGGTAACCACTTCTTATTGAGTCTGAACTTCAACTGGTTAGCCTCCACATCTACTAAGGCTCTCCCAGAGGCAAGGAATGGTCGCCCCAAAATGATGGAGACTTCAAAATCAATCTTGCAATCAAGGATCACGAAGTCAACTAAGAATATGAATCTATCAACTTTAACAAGAGCATCGAACAGGATCCCTACAGGCTTCTTCACAAATCGGTTGGGCATCAGTAGCTGCATGGTAGTCGGTGTGGGGGCTCCCAAGCCAAGCTACTTAAACACAACCAATGGTATCAGATTGATGCTTGCTCCCAAATCACTGAGTGCCCTTGCAAACTCAACATCGCCAATTGTTCATGGAATAGTGAAGGGGCACCTGAATTTTCCTTCTTTTAGGCAAGGACCCGTGAGGCTATAGCACTACAATGATGCACATTATCCATAGGCTCATAGCTCACAGAACTTTTCTTCGTGGCAAAGTCCTTCATAAATTTGGCATATCGCGACATCTGTTCTAATTCCTCGACCAATGGTATGCTTATAGAAAACTTTTGATCTTTGACAAGAATTTTTGAAACTTAACATTCTCCGCATTCTTCTTCATTCTTTTAGGGAACGGTGGCAGTGGTTTTGGAATAGCCTTGTACATTTGTGTAGCTCCTTGCTTCTCCCCTTATTCAGCTTCAGGCCCCTTTTCAACACTTGAAGCCTCAGTCAATTCAAACATCCTCATTATGCTCCTTCTCATCAACATCTTCTTCATCATCAATCACGCTTTCTTTCTTCCTTTCAATTACAATTGGCAGAATGGGATCAATTATGGTATTTCCACTTCTAGTCATCAGAGCCATGCAGTGACCATCATTCTTTAGATTTTTTATTGTGTTGCTAGGTAGTGTACCCTTTTTCCTAGGGTTCATGGATGCTGACAGTTGCCCTAATTGCTGTTCAATCTTCTTGACAGTTGTAGCATGTGACTCCACTCTCTGACCCATGTTTGATTTTTCACTATGGATATCTTGCAGCTGATCATCTATGGATCTCACCTTCTTCAGCATCTCAGCCATCAAGCTCTCAAACTTTGACTGTCCATCCTCCCTCTCATGAGCATGAGGAGGCACGTACAATCCTGCTTGGTTGTTGCGGTAACCGTTATTCTTTCTCCACTGTCCCTTGCGCTCACGACCTCGGCTTCTATCTCTATATCCATTCCGGTTGTAATTGTCTCTGTAATGGTTCTAACCTTGGTTTCCAGAACCTTGGCACCAAGTGTCTTGTACAAACCCTTGGGCATTGTCTCAGAAACCCTCCACCTAGTTGTCCAACAAGTTTGCCTCCTCCTTGGAAATTTAGTGGTCAGGCCCTGCTTCTTGTCTTTATGTCCCCACTACACTACCCTTTTTGGCTCCAACTCTCATGATATACTTAGTGAGAAAATTCAATGATGTGCAAATATGAGCCAATTCTTGGTCACGTTCTGCAGTCAAACCAACAACATATGTACCAGCCACTGCTTCTTCTTCCCGGGTATGCCATGCTCTGTTTTTTTTTTGGTTACTCTATCTAGAGTAGTGGTAGCTTGCTCCCAGGTGTCGCTCATCCGTGCTCCTCCCACCACTGTATTTTCTACTGCTTTTGTACTTTTATTCAATGATCTATAGAAAATCTCCAACAGACTATCATCAGGAATTTTATGGTTCGGGCACTTGGTCAACTTCTTCTTGAACCTCAACCAGGTTTCATGAAGTGCCACAGTCTTCAGTTTTCAGAAATTATATATTTCGTCTTTAAGCTGCAGCATCCTGGACGGTGGAAATAATCTCTCTAGAAAAGCTTTCTTAAGCTCCATCTAGTTGGTAATGGAGTTTTCGGGCAACTCCGATACCAATAAAGTGGCCTACCCAGAAAGAGAGAAGGGGAAGAGTCTTAGCCATATACCATCCTGGCTGACTTTGGGCAACCTATATGCCTTGCATATTCCAACAAAGTTCACCAGGTGCAGGTTGGCATCATCAGCTTCAAGACCGCTAAACACCCCTTTGATGTTCAATAATTGGATAATAGTGTTAGTGATGTCAAATTTTTCCCCAGTAGGCAATGATGGTGGTATGATAGCTCGAGTTGACCTGACTTCATCAATGTCTATATTCATCGAAGAACTGAGGGGCATATCTTTTACCTCTGTTGCCCCTTCCATGGCGACCAGCGTTAACAACCTCATCTCGAACATCCTTCGCAACCGGAAGTGCAGCTTGCTGAACTAGCTCGACTTGCTTAGCTTCTTCAGCAATACATGCATCTCTCTGCTCTTGGTTCTCCATCTATCGAAGTGTTCTTTTGAGTTCGAGATCTAACGGAATTAGGGGTTTCTACTTCGACGAGCACTAGGCATTCACCAAGTGACAACCTTTGCATATACAAAAGTAAAAAGAAAACGTAATTCAGGAAATAACAACCAAAAGTCAAATACAACCAATTAAATTAATCATAGCCCCGTATTCCCTAGCAACGGTGCCACTTTTTGATAACCGCTCAAACTCAAACTTCCTAACAAAGTATGAAGCATACGTTGTCAATAAAGAACCCAACAAAGAGGTTGGAGTCGAGCACAAGAATACGGTAAGATCTAGACTAATGCCGGTAATTGAAATTATTGGTGAGTTATCTCCAAATTGGGAGGTTCCAAAGAAAACAGTATTAAAACAAGATTATAATTGTGATTTATATCAAGATTCACAAATAACTAGGGTAAGTATTCCCCATGGGTTCATAACTACTTCGGGTATACACATGTGATTAATTTCAATGCTTACTTATAGAACTGATAACTATGGTTCATCCAAACAACTAGTTCGTCTCTACTGGATGACTATACTCAATCACCGGGTTAGGTCTCATAAGCAATTTCAACTAATTGTTATCAATATGATCAAAATTTAACTATCCTACAACCGCAGCCCAAGTTAATACAATAATTAGAAAGATTAAGGCTTTGTTATAATTCTCTTTTCCTAATCTCTACCTCTCTAGGTTCAAGCAAGTAAAGAATTCAGGTAAGCGCTAGCATTGTACACCATTAAGGAACATTTAAAGATGAAGAGGATACAATACAAGTGTTTAGCATTGGTTTTGAATTACTTTTATTTAACCCTATTTCGTTAATCAATCATGGTTCCCACAACCCTAGTTGTGGAGGTTTTAGATTCTCGTGGTTGTAAGATTACAATTTGCATTCATAGAAAAATACATAATTAAATACTTACAGCAAAAATTGGAAGAAAACTAGATTTGATTATCAAAGAACAATCTCAAGAACAATGTAGGAATTCAAGAATTTGATCCCAAGAATTGCTCCTCAAAACTTGATAAAAATTCACAAATAGTATTCTTCACACATCTACTACTTTGTTTCTATCCTCTCTCTACTAAAATAAAACATAAAGCCTATTTAAAAAGACATTAGAAACCTTTTCCTAAGCTAAGAGGGATTTTCCATTTCTGGTGCCGATTGTGTCACGATTGGACCTACGACCCGTAGCAGGATTGTATGTGTCGTACCTTCTTCTCTTACGTCGTTGGCTGCTGCAGATTTGGATAATTGTTGGTAGGCTGGTATGACTCGTACCACAGTTCTACGAGTCGCACAATGCTTTCATGGTTTGTCCTTGAGAACTCTGACATCTTCTGAAACTTTTCACGAGTGTTGTGATACGACTCGTACCTTCCTCCTAAGACTCATACTGTTCGTTGTTTATAAAGTTCTTCCATGTTTTGATGAATATTCTGAAGTTCATCACGGCTCATGGTATGAGTCGTATGTTCCTTCTATGATTCGTGAGTGCATCCGTACCAAAATTCTGCCTTTGTGCAATTTTCTATGAACAATTCGACGACTCTAGTTACGGCTCGTACCATCTTGGTACAGCTCATACTGAAAGTCTTATGATGCATTCCCCTCATCCCGACCCTCTGACTTTCATCACTGTTCCCAGTACGACTTGCATAATCAAAGTACGGCTCATACTAAGACTTGTACTTTGGCTGGTTTTCTGCATTTTTAGGCTTCTTTTGCACATGTTTTCTCCAACACTTATTTTACTTGAAATAAAAGTAAAAGTTCCTCATATCCATATAAACATACCTAGGTCCATGTTATTTTCTAAATTTTAAGCATCGAAAGTGTTGTAAACTCACAATATATCAATGATCATAAAGACCAAGGATTTGTTGTAATTCTAATTTCCTAATCTATACTTCTCTAGCTTCAAGCAAGTAAAGAATTCGGGAAGGTCCTAATGTTGTACACATTTATGAAAGTTTTCACGATGAAGAGAATATAATACAAGCGTTTAGCATTTGTTTTGAATCATGTTTGTGTAACCCTATTTCGTTAAACCATCATGGTTCCCCCAACACCTAGTTGTGGAGGTTTTAGCATCTCATGATTGTAAGATTACAATTTGCATTAATAGAGAAACACATAATTAAATACTTATAGAAACAATTAGAAGAAAACTAGATTCGAATATCAAAGAACAATCTCTGAAACAATGGATTAAAATCATGAGTTTGATCTTAAGAATTTTTCTCCAAAACATTATTAAAATTCACAAAAAATTATTCTTCACACATCTCTCCTTCGTATCTATGCTCCCTAAATAAAATAATACACAAAAGATATTTATACAGACATCTGAAATATTTTCCTAAGCTAACATGGAATTTTCCATATTTAGCGGCAACTGTATCACGATTGGACCTACGATCCATAGCATGATTGTACGGGTCATACCTTCTTCTCATACGTCCTTAGCTGTTGCAGATTTTTCTAAGTGTTAGAAGGCTGGTACGACTTGTACCACAGTCCTACAAGTGGTATAATGCATCCGTGTCTTGGCCCTGAGAACTCTAATATCTTCTGAAGTTTTCCATGAGTGTTGGCACGCCTCATACCTTCCTCCTACAACTTGTACCATTTGTTGTGTCTAAAGTTATGCCAAGTCTTGAATAATTACTTTAATCTTATCACGGCTCATGGTATGGGTTTGTAATACCCTGAGAAGGCCTAAGAATAGACCCGGGAGTTTGGAAGTTTAAACTGCAGAACACTAGAAGAAACGGCACAGAACCAACGACCCAACGGATCGTGGGTTCAACCAAAGGTCCGTTGGAGCCAGTCTTTTTTCAAGGGCTCGGGACACAGTTGATTTAACGAGCGATGTGACGACTCGTTGTTTGAAACAACAACTCATTGTTTGTACCCGTGGGAAGCATTGACCTGAGCAAGTTTGAGATGTAACGGGTCATCCAACAACCCATCGTTAGTTACAATGACCCGTTGCTTGATGTTGTGGTAGATGGAAATGAAATTCCAATGAATACAACGGATGGAGACCATGACTATTTGGATGCCACCAGGGTCGTGGTGAGGCTCCTGGAAAGAAAAGTCATAAAGGTCAAGGGGTTGACAACGGTCGATCCAATGATCTGTTGATTGAAGCAACGACTCGTCCTGTCAAGTCGTGGGAAGAATCTGAGGATGTCTTTGGGCAGTGGATCCAACGACTCGATACCACGATTCGTGGTTTATTGCAACGACCCGTTGTTCGTCCATAACAGTTTTCAGGGAAATAATTTTAAGGGCAGTTTCGACTTTTCCATGCTTTGAGACCCTAAAAAACGTTGTTTTTTGTATCTTTTTGAGTGGGTTAAGGTGGGATAAGTCCCTAATGCATACTCATTCCCATGAAAAGGCTTTAGAGAGGTTTTAGGGAGATTCAAGGCCTTCTCCTCCAAGTTTCCACCGATTTCTTTGTGGGTATTCAAGGAACATTGAAATTAGTCCATTTCCAGGTATATAGGGTTTTAGTATGGGTGGAATTCTTCCCCACCCATGCCCAAATCTCAACTTAAATCATGAATCATCCTATTCAAGTCTATGGGCTTTTACTCAAATCCGTGAAAATGTGATTTCTCTTTATGGTATGATTTAATTGAGTTTTCATTATTGATTATGAATGATGGGATGGTTTTGTATTATTTTCTTCAAAATAATGTTTCAACCTTTTTAAATCTAAAATGCCCATTTGATGAAAGTTCATGAAAGTTGTGATTTATGATGAATACTCTATAATTTGAGTTTATTGATGATAGAAAAGCATTATTTCAAGTTACCCATGTTTATGAACCTATTTTTGAAAGAATTGAGTATGTCAAAGTATTGGGCAATGCCCACATGTTGAAGAATGATTTACGATTTATGAACGAATTCCATGATTTGTCGATTTATGATGAAGGCCGATAAAAAGGGCCTTTATTCTTAGCTAAGCATGTTTTAAAGGTGATCAATGATGATAAATGTTATATTTTAGCTAATGAATTTTGAATGCATGATGTTATTGATCTATGTATGAGCCTATATGAATGTTTTTGGGAGCCGTGTCTAGCACCGAGCATCCCGACGTTCAAAGAACCACACAAGTGTCTCATAACCACGTGGCATCGTGGTTATAACTTTATATATTGTATTGATACTGATCCCCTCAAATGTGATATCACGCCTAATGCACAACCCTCGCCTGGAAAGCCAGGGTCGGCTTTGCCCACTTGAGTGAGATAGTTGGGGCATCATGAAAGACTCTACGATGATGGTGTCAGTTATGACGAGTCCTCCCATTGTTTCGCATTCTTATGCATTGTTATATTTATGTTATTGGCTCAAGTTATGTTTTGATAATGTCTACTTACGATTATGATTATGAATGCTTTATGAATGATTTGAAAGCCTTGAGCCTTATGTTCTCTTACGAAGTTTATGATATATGCATGATGTCCTTCTCCTACGTTACTTATGATCTCCTACGTTACTTATGATTTTTGTTTCACTTATAAATGTATGTGTTACTACCTTCATACTTGGTGACATTCCACGTACCGACCGCATACTTTCTAATGATGTATCATTTTATGATACAATCTCTGGATTCAGCTCATCCTCAATGTTAGTTCATCTCAGTTCTCGCTCTCAGCTATTGGTGACCTCATGTTCCGAGGGAGTTTTGATAGATTTTCATGTTTTTATGTTTCAGTATTGTTGAGTTAGTTGGAGTATTGTCCCATCAAACCATCTATGTATTATGTGCTTTCATACGTGGATGTAGAACTCAGTTCATGTATATGCCTAGTACTTCCGGTTGTTACGCTATGTTTACGTTTCCGCTTTGTTTTATGCTAAATATTCTAATTTATTAAATGAGATTAGATATACGCATGTGCCATGGTTCGACTTGGTGTCCTCGGGGTCCCTTTGTCCAGTGCCTTAATCCGATGCACTTTCTGGTCGGGAGGTCGTATATGCATGCTACTATCCGTTAGTCCCCTGTACCAAGAGAGACTCCTTTGTACAATTTTTCTTCGAACAATTCTACAACTCTAGTTATCGCTTGTACCATCTTGGTATACCTCGTAATGAGAGTCATATGTTGCTCTCCTTTTAATACAGCTCTTCGACTTTTACCACTGCTTCGCACGCTCGTATAATCACGTACGCTCATACTAAGACTTGTACTTGGCTGTTTTTCGCATTTTTAGGCCTCCTCGTGCACATTTTTCTCCAACACTTATTTTTCCTGAAATCAAAGTAAAAGTGCCTCATATCCATATATAAACATACCTAATCCATGTTATTTTCTCGCTTTTAAGCATTGAAAGTATTGTAAACTCACAAGACATAAACACATATGGCTCATAATCATTATCGTGAAAACATACTTGAAATTACATGGGCTAGTCGAAACATGAAATCATAATCATATTTGACATGTGTGAAATATTCATTAAAGGATGCCATAGAGTTGGCCATGATACTTGAACTTGAATTTGACGAAAATAATACTTTCTTGAATAAATCTTCATAACATCAAAATCATGGGATAATAGGTTTAGTATTTCATAAATATTCATACACACTTGATTGTTCATCATAATTGAAATCATGGATCATAAGCTTGAAATTCATGAATCATGCATAATAGGGCATAATCTTCATAAACTTGAAATTATGAATTAGTTAGTCTATTAAGAGTCAAATATACCTTTAATAGCTATAAGTCATCAATTGAAACATGAGATAATTGAACCTATATAGATAGCATGGGAGATTTCATGAAATTAGTAAAATCTCAGAATTTCAACATGACACGATTAGAGACTTAAAATCATAGACTAGAAATGAAATTGGGCATGAAGGTGGAATAATTTCCCCATTCATGAACCTACATACCTGGGTAAATTAACTCATAAACTTGTCTTGAAATCCTAAGAAAGATTGGAATAAATTTGATGAAGAACCCTAGCCTTGATCATAAGACAAGATCTTCAATTCACTATTTTTTTGATAGAGTTAGGGCCTAGGATAGGTTAAAACTCTTAATACACTCATTAATAAGCCTATAATGATGTCACATAGGTATTAGAAGATTAGAAATTTACAAAACTAACCCTGGAAAATTGACCGATAAACCACCGATCTACCGACGGTGGCTATAATATGATGTCACATGCCCGATGGTCCATTGTCATATTGTCGGTTCACAACCATAGGGGGTCCTAACTACCAGCTTAATGATGGTAGCCTTGACAGGGCATCACCCCCTCGACGGTCCATTAGGTCCTCACTACTTAGGACAAGAAGGGCCAAATGCGATGGTTTATTGTTAACTGGAGCAAGCTCCTCATCTCGCCATCAAGGCAAAATTCAATGAACAACAGCCCATCGCCTACTTGATAGGCCATCAGTCCAACCATCCCAGCTGCACCAGATGTGGTATTTCAGTTCTCTTTCCTTCAAGGAGCCATTTCGAGACTCGAGGTGTTAAACACTCTTCCAAATCTAAATAACGATAGCCATTGTATGGTAATTATCACTAAAAAGTGGAAAATACTTGAAACCGTGGGTGGTTCACCTAATGATATTTTAGGTAAAAAGAAAAGTGGCGAGAAGTTGTATGATGGGTGAAGCCGAGTGCACCCATGTTACTTCATGATGAAAAGATAGTGGAGCACGGAGAGGTATATACTTTTCGCATGTTGTTGATGAGTCTGCTAAAGTGTACGGGTCGTACAAGTAATATAGTGGCTCTATTAAAGAACCGGAATGTCGAATCCACAAGGACTGGACTACGGGGTGAAACCTTTTCAAGTGTGAATTTACTAAAACTATAATAATGAAGACAACAGTGTAAAGAAGAGTTTTTATATTTCGGAAACTATTTTTATACTAAAGTAAGATATTTATACGCTTGAGTCTCGAACTATGAATGTGAGCATGCTGGGAGGTTACAACGAACATGTAAAGAAACTAATTATCAATCTACCTGGCTTTATCTTTCTCCGGCTGCTAGTCGGAACTTATGCCTATGGATTAAAACTCGTGAGCTTAACCCAACTTAAGAATCATGAACTCTTCCACCTACATTTCGTGATAAGAAGAAATTCATGTTCTAGCCATACGAAACCGATTCCACACTTGACTAATACGACTTTCGGGTATATTTCTATCCTGAAGGTAAATCAATTCCCAATTTTCCCAAACCAAGAAAAGATCATATCCTATTAATTCACAACATTCTAGTTTCTTGTCTTCTCGGGTGAAACCGACTTTTTGGATTTACATTAACATTGGCCGATATTAACATAGTAAGCAGAACAAGAATTAAATAGAACAACCATAGAAGAAAAGATGAAAAACCGTATAATCAATAAACTACATTTCAATACAATAGTTCATAACCTCAACAAGAAAGGGAATTAGCCACTCATTTGTGGATCTAACATCATTAAATGAATGGAAATCATGCAAACAATTGAAAGGAAGAAGAAAGGGATAGAGAAAACCCTAAGAATTTTCATCCTCAAAACCGCTCGTAACTCCACGTTCTTTGCTCCACCAAGTCAGAATATGTGAAAATAAACCTAGTGCTATTTATAATAGTAGGAATTATTCCTGAATAATAAGTAACGTGTCACGGAGTGCAACGCGGAGTATTTTCCGCGGACACGGCTCAAACGCGGAGGCCTTCTCGAAATCGCCCCGAAAATCGCCTGCAGAGCACCGCTGTTGGCGCTGTGGCACGCTGCTGGGGCAGTGTTGCACACCCTTGGTCGCGGAGCTACTCGCCGTGGCACGTTGCCAACGCGGCAGGGGCTGTCTTGGGCAGCCTGCCTGCCGTGGCACGTTGCCGACGCGCAGTGGGCCGCTTTGGGCCTCCTCTTGCCGCCGTTTGCGTGTTTATTCCGCTCTGCCTACTTCACCAACTCATTGATTAGCTCCTCAAAATCATCAAAAACCTACAAAACACGGCTAATCATGTTGGTTAGTATAAAATCACACTTCCATACAATTTACATGAGAATATACACATATTGTTGGATAAACAAGGCAAAAGCGATGCATCTGAGTACGATTTGGCATATAACATACCCCCCATCACCTACCCCACACTTAAAATCTTGTTCGTCCTCGAACAACCTTTACATCTCATGTAAATGAAGATTCACACATAACTAATCTAGCAAGTTAATTCAAATTACTACTATGATGATTATTTAAAATACAAGCTAAAAATAAGGCATGCACGCTTTGATCAATGAAATGAAATACAACTATGTTAAGACTTCTTAACCTCAAGAATCGACTCTCCACTAAGCAAACTCATGCAAATCAACTGATTAAGAGATCCAACATGAATTATATCCTTTATTAAACATGTGCCCTCACGGAAAGAGAGTTACCTAATTTTCACACGCAAAACACTTTTTTATATCACAACATGTGGGTATATAAATAGAATTTCACTCACTTCACAAAGAATTCACATACATGCACCATGTAATGACACATAAGCTTGCCCTAGTGTTTTACTCCACTAATTTGAGGATGTACGAATGTAAGATCAAGTAGACTTTTTAGGTTGTAATGTACTCGTGTGTAGGTAGGTACTATTGTAATCACTAATAGTGACTATCTTCCCTAAGCGCTTTCAATACATCACGCCCTCATTGCGAACTTCCTTCCCTTACTTCACCTTTTTATCCTTGGTAGTTTTCTTTTTCCTCTTTGCTCCCCCATTTCTTTTAGGCACTTTTAGCTCATTAGTAAGGAGTTGTATAAATTATTTTACCCATATTTGTTTTCTTACTCCTTACTAATAATCACCCATTTTTACCCAAGTGCACCTTTGACCTTTCTCACTTCTTACAACTTCCACTTTTCCTTTCTTTTTCATTCTTCTCACTCCTTTCCTCTTTCAGATTTTTCTTCTTTCAGCGCTTAGGAGCTTTGGATCAAATTCAAGGTTAATGAAATAAAAATGGTTAAGCTTATGTTGCAGCTATCAAAGAATAGGCTAAGGCTCAATGGGGCTGACTAGGATTAATATTTCAAGGTAGGTAAAACTAGAGATAAAGATTAGGTTCATTCAAAGAAATGCCTAAATCATCTCTAAGGCGCTTACATCCTTCATTTCGCTTTCATACACACACAGCAAGTTCTAGACAATCCACAATAGCACATAATACTCAAAAACCTTACACTCATTGCACATGCTCAATTCAAGACACATTCAGCAGACTCTTACTCAGCTAATCACAAGAATTTAAAATTAAGCTTCAATCATATCGAGTCAAATTCAAGAGCCTAAGGTGTCTCAAACAAAGCTATACACTTGCATGATTCAACACTACATATACTTGCATCTTACAATCATACAGCAGTACATAATCAGAATATCAAGCATCCATTAGCTACGGTTCAAAAACCAAAACCTATTGACTAATTTTTCCTCAAGACGGTCGCCATCCATCCATCGTCTAAATAGTCACTAACTACGACTAAAACATTATATACAGACAAATAAAAATAAAAAAAATAAAAAATTTATTCTTTCGGTTCAAAGACTTCGTCGGAAGAGAACCGACAAGAAAAACCAACAGGTGATGAAGTCATGCTTGACTCACAAAAATTTTCAAATTTTTCTCCTTTTTTTTCACACAAGCATTACATTCACCAACAATTTGTTAAGCATAAAATTTTTTTGAAATTTCCTTGAAATTTCCTCACCCCACATGTAAATCTCTGCTGCTATGTCCTCATAGCATCCCATTAACATTTACAGAGGGTGAGAAATACTCCCTGAGGCCTTTAGGCCTAGCTAATAGCATGCTTTCGTTCAAATTTGCACAAGTGGGTGTTCGACAGCACACTTTTTTCTTTTCCATGCTTGTTAGCTTCCTCCTCCAAGGGTACTCAGACTTCCCCTCCATCTGTGCTAACTTCTTCACCAAAAACAACAAAAGATGAAAATAAATAAAATCAACAACAATGCAAGAAATTAAAAATGGTACCCATGGTACCCTTTGGCCTCCCCCAAGCAACGCCTAATTTTACGTTGCGGCACGACGTATTACGTTTCACCGCTTTTTCCTCCGCCTTGAGGATATGAATCTCACCCCTGTCTTCTTCCTCTAATTTTCTTTATGCTCCCGGGGTGGTGGTGAAAAAATTGTAAGGACCAAGCAATAGATGTCTCCTTTGACGCTATTGGTCCTCCTGTAAGTGAAGTCATTTTTTCTATTAGAATCAACAAAGTTCAGAATATATGGGCCTTGGTCCTGCTCTCGACATTTCTATCAGCTTGGAATTCCTATTTCTATGTCGTCAACCAAACTTAAGGTAGAAAAATGCTTCGAGTGAGGTCCAATGCACCTTGATTCTGAAACCGCAATGCAATTGACCTCCTTACTTGTATACCTCTTCTCCGCATCAACATCTATCTCTCCAGTATTTTCAAATGGGGTATACTCCATCTCTTATCACGGGACACCAAGATGTTCTAAATGTCGGGCTTCATTTGAAAATTCACCCTTATCTTCCTCTTGTACTTCCTCTGGGCTATTGCTCTCTCAATCACAATTCGCAATTGATCACAAGCTTCACTCCTCAAAGAATCATCTCCGTGAATTTAGCGCTCATCCTCTTTAGAGTCTCTGCATTCTCCTCTTCCTGACTTATCAATGTTGCCACCGTCTCCTTCATTGCTTCGATTGCTCAAGGAGTTGTTTCAGCATGTCTTCTAATCGGTCTTGGAGTCCCAAATCCTCATTTTTAGCATGCCCGTATTCATCAAAACAAATGTATGATCATAGTAGGGGCTCAGGAAGGGTATGCATTCGACAGCCATCCTAATGGTTCTCTTGACTACCACATATGTTGCACGTGTTACAGTGCTGCCACCAGTGGTGTCCTCCGGCCCGAAAAGGTTCGTCAAAATATGAGTATTCACCATTTAAACCATTTGTGTTCCAATGCATGTCAAGTCAAGAAGGGTATCCAAACAATCAAAAATATTGAAAAATAAAATCAAGAACACGTTGTCAACGCTTGTATAGAATTCGTTAACTAACACTTAAGAAAATTTTTTTACCACTGCTAAATCCCGCAATCCGCGCCAAAACTTGATGAGCCCAAGTAAGTGTACGAGTTTGCATAAGTAATATAGTGGCTCTTTTAAAGAACCGGAATGTCGAACCCACAAGGACTGGACTACGGGGTGAAACCTTTTCAAGTGTGAATTTACTAAAACTATAATAATGAAGACAACAATGTAAAGAAGAGTTTTTATATTTTGGAAACTATTTTTATACTAAAGTAAGATATTTATACGCTGAGTCCGAACTATGAATGTGAGCATGCTGAGGCTACAATGAACATGTAAAGAAACTACTTATTAATCTACCTGGTTTATCTTTCCTCCGGTTGCTAGTCGGAACTTATGCCTATGGATTAAGTATTTAACCCAACTTAAGAATCATGAACCTTCCGCCTACATTATTGCGGATAAGAAGAAATTCATGTTCTAGCCATACGAAACAGATTCCACACTTGACTAATACGACTTTCAGGTATATTTCTATCCTGAAGGTAAATCAATTCTTAATTTTCCCAAACAAAGAACAGATCATATCCTATTAATTCGCTGGTAACTTTCCAAATTTTTGCCCTCTCGGGTGAAACCGACTTTTGGATTTACATTGGGTATTGGCCAGATATTAACATAGTAAGAACAAGAATTAAATAGAACAACCATAGAAGAAAAGATGAAAAAACCAGAGTAATCATTAATTACATTTCAATACACAATAGTTCATAACCTCAACAAGAAAGGGAATTAGCCACTCATTTGTGGATTGAACATCATTAAATGAATGGAAATCATGCAAACAATTGAAAGGAAGAAGAGTGATAGAGAAAACCCTAAGAATTTTCATCCTCAAACCTAGCCTCGTAACCCACGTTCTTGCTCCACCAAGTCGAATATGTGAAAATAAACTCTAAGTGTGCTATTTATACTAGTAGGAATTGTTCCCGAATAATACAACGTCACGGAGTGCAACACGGAGCATTAGTTCTCCCGCAGGGATAATAAAAATTTTCAAACGCGGAGGCCTTCTGAAATCGCCCTCAAAAATCGCCCCTGCAGCAATTCCCCGCCTCGTTGGCAGCGTGGCACGCGGCTGGGCAATACAAGGTAATACCCTTGTCATGGAGCCACTCTGCCGTGGCACGCTGCTGGGCCAACGCGTGTGGGGCTGTCTTGGCAGCTCGCCCTGCCGTGGCACGTTGCCGACGCGCAGGTGGGCTGTTTTGGGCCTCTCTTTGCCGCCGTTTGCGTGTTTATTCCGTCTCCAAGCCTCTACTTCACCAACTCATTGATTAGCTCCGGCTCCTCAAAAATCATCAAAAACCTACAAAACACGGCTAATCATGTTGGTTAGTATAAAATCACACTTCCATACAATTTACATGAGAATATACACACATTTTTGGATAAACAAGGCAAAAGCGATGCATTTGAGTATCGATTTGGCATATAAATATACCCCTGATCAGTTGTGATAGATGATGAGGGAGTCAAGGAGGACCAAATTGCTAAGGGCCCTATTCCTAAATGTCCACCTCCTTATTCCCAATGGATAATAAAAAAGAAAGAGGACAATCAATTAAATATGTTCGTTGATTTGTTTAGTAAATTATTCGTGAACACTCTGTTGGTCAATGCTTTGTTGCAAATGCTGGGGTATGACAAGTTCATTAAAGTGTTGCTGAAGAAGAAGAAGGTTGATGATGTTGGAATGGTGAGGTGTCACATCATTATAATGCAATCATAAAAAGCAACATTGCTCAAAAAAGAGTAGACCCGGGGGCTTTTACCATCCCATGCACCTTTGGGGTGTATATATTCAACAAAGCCTTGTGTGACCTAGGGACAAGCATTAATTTCATGCCCCTTTGATATTCAAGTAGTTGAGTTTGGGAGCTCCTAAGCCTACTCTAATGAGGTTACTCCTGGTTGATAGATCGATCAAGTGCCCGATTGGGATACTATTTGATGTGCTGGTAAAGATTGACAAGTTCATCCTCCCGATGGATTTTATAGTGTTCGATTATAATGTGGACCTCGAGGTGCCTATCATCTTGAGGTGCCCATTCTTATCCACCAACGAGCATTAGTGGATGTTGAGTTGGGAAAAGTCAAGTTCCAGCTTGGCAGTGATGAGGTCATTTTCAATATGTGCAAATCAATAAAGCCACCAAAAGAATGTCGAGTGACACAAGGGATGAGCTAGTTGAGGTCCTCATGAGGAGGTCAAACCCCCAAATCTTTATTCAACATAGAGGTAATATCATCAAGCCGCGATATTAAATCAACCTCTTTTAAGGAGGAAACCCAAGTGTTTTTAAATTTTAATTTTTTTACTTGACTCTTTGTTGTCTTTTGTGTCAGGAATGCAAAAGCTTAAGATATGGTAAAAGTTTGAAAAATGCAAAACGAGGCACATGCACCAGACTGCTGAAATGTAGGTGCCACTCTACAACATGAAAGTATAGCGCATGCCTCAGCCAGAATACTTGGAAGGAAAATTTTCAAAGTTTTGCACCTGCGCATAATCTGTGAAACATAGACATGGACCTTTCGCACGTACGTGTAACGCATGTCCATATCAGTGCACTGGAAAAATAAATCCCCATTTGTGCTTTCCCTACATGTCGCAAGTGCAGGTATGTGTCTTTAAGAATTTGGACTGACCCATTTGACCAGACACAACCCGGCTCTGACTCACGAACCCTTTTTATTCTAAAACCCTCTAACCTCGATTTTTCTTTACCATTTCACCATTTTCACTCTCTAAACCTTCTTCACTTAAACCTTACAAATCCCCACACTCCAAAAATCAAACTTCACATCTCTCACCACTGCACCACCGCAGGTAGAGCAACCATCGGAGATCGCCATTGTGAACTTTCCCAAACTTGATTTTTCACAGACCTACTTCAACAAACTCACTTGTGGAGTTCTCCCTTGCCTAAATCATCTTTTCTATGCGTTCTGGGAGTATTGTGGTTTAAAGATTGATAGTTGTAATCTCCCATTCCCCATTATGCTTCATATTTGTGTTTTGAAATTGAATTTTGGGCGCTTTGATCGATTTAAACTTGAGAGTCTATGGGTGATTATTTCTTTATCTGCTAAAGTATATTATTTATGCCACATAATGTCATGACATTTTTATTAGGGGTCAAGTCTGAGTAACCCACTCATTAGCGATTCATGGATTGACCTTATGATAGATTGGATGACGTTATTCTTAAGGGTAAATCGTGATTGCTTCGAGTTGTGATTTTAGTGTTTGCTGGGTCTCAATTGTCATTCCATTGTGCTTTGTGATTCAAATGAGTAGCTTTACAATGTATACGGACCACTTTGGTTTGAGTGATTGATATGCTTGTTGAAGTAGTATGAGTGGTAAAGGTTGTAGCTCGACATTTTTGGATGATAGATGGGATAACGTCCTTCTTAAGGGAAGTCATTGAGTGATTTCTAATTGGTCATCGTGTCTATTGAGCTTGTCGGTTAGTATTTCGGGGAAGTTTGAGTACCCTCTAGACTTTGAAATTGATTGGATATGACTTAAGTCTGACGAGAAATCTGTGAAGTATAGACTAAGGAACTGCTAGGCACATGTGTGCCGCAAATGTTGCTCTCAGAATGTAGGTACAAAGCAGGTGAAGGACAGTAGTTGCATATTTACTACCTTCCACATGCACTCCATTTGTATTCCGCAGGTCTCCATCTGCAAAATGCATGTGCAAACACAGGTGGGAGAAAATGTTGCCAGAGTTTTGCTCCGCAAATGCGCACTCACATGCGTTGGTCTCCGCCTACGAAACGCAGGTGTCTCACAGTTGAAGGCAGATAGCTTTCTGTTTCTTTTCTCTTTTTCATTCCATGTATTTTCTTTTCTTAGCTTCTTGTAGATATTTTCTTTTTCTTTATAATGCAATATTTACAAATAAATCTTGGTTATGTTTCCTTGGTACTCATATCCTTCTGCAGGTCATGACTTCCAGTAGGAAAAACACTAACAAGCATGCCCCAATGCCTCCCTCCTTCAAAAAAGGCAAAAACAAAAGCACTAACAAAGGCAAGGACACTCTTATCCCCTCCAATGTAGAGGAAGGATTGCGATTTTGTGTTGAGGGCATGAATCCCTACTTCATCAAGTATTGGGATGATTGGTCATTCAATCAAGAGAAGAGCTTCAACTTATCAGGGTTGGGGACTAATTCCCAATATCAACAGGCAATTGCCACAAGGGATTGATTTTTCTTCTTGGATATGCCTGGAGTTTACTATCCTAACCTAGTGCTCGAGTTCTATGCCTCATATCAAGAAAGGCAAGACTCCATGAAGTACTTGAGGAGGGTAGACAAGTTCCCATGCTTGCCATATATTATAGTTAGGGGGAAAGAAATTGACATTACCCCCGTCACCATCAACTCCATCTATTGGGAGGAACCAATTGCTCTAGGGAGAATGTTTGTAGAGAAGATTGCCATAAAGAGCCAACAACTCCAATGGGTGGCTAATATCATAGCGGTTGGGCAGCTAATGTGGGCCACATTAGGTAGTGAAATATCCAGAAAAGACCTGTGTTTTGAAGCTAAGTTGTGGCTTGATTTTATCTACTTCCACTTGATGCCCTTCAAGAATGAACAAAAGGTGCACATTAAGGTTGCTTTCCTGATTGCTTGCGTCATATTAGGAATTCATATAAACTTTATGGAAGTGGTTATGATTAAAATCAAATGAAAATCTAGACAACATGCCCTTTCCATGTTCTTTCTTGTGTTGATTAGCAAGTAGTGTGCCGAAATGGGGGTGCATTACTTTGAATGTCACTGATCTTGCTCTGCCAGCAGAGTAATTGACCTTTATAAGAAAAGGGATGTTGATGTCCCCAAGAGCAAGAAGGTAAGGATGCAATCATGGGATGTCCCTAAGAGTTTCCTGGCTCATGACCCTTATAGTGCCCCTCTTGAGCAAGACCTTGATGATTCTACTCTTGCAATGTCGGGACATGTCTCTGAGGATGTTCCACCTCCTAGGTCTTCACCACCACCTCCTCTCTCTAGACTAAGTGGGCTCCAAAAGTTGGCCCAAATGACATATGCCAACGACAACCAGCTTACCAAATTGGCCAAGAATTTTCTAGCCTTAATTCAAAGATCTGTCAAGAACACTATGAAGGATGTTTTTGACAACCTTAACAAGCTATGAAAAAGGGTGGATGTCATGGAAGGAGTAGTCACTTCACTCCGGGTAGACATGAAGGTGATAAAGGGAAAAGCCCCTCTGATTAGCATGGATATGCGCTTCTTAGATGAAGCCATTGTTGTCTCAGACTCTACTAAAGGCCCGATTGATGACCTGCTTGGGAGTTAAAAGAGGATGAGGAGAGTTAGATGAAGGACGATGCCACTTCTTCTATATGGACTCAATGTGTTTTGTTTGAGTCCTTGGGAACAACTGATCACGGGAAATAATATAGGTCCCGTGATACGCTTTATAACTTGAATTAGTCGTGTTGTCTAAGCTATTTGATACATTTTCATGTGACTTTATATAAAAGTGAAGATATGTGCTAAC
>JACEIK010000618.1:230089-243510 GCA_018107945.1 Datura stramonium
TCTGAGTCCATTCCCGATTTCTCCCAACATGCATCTTAGCTTCATAAAATTATATTTTTCCTGCAAAACAACGCTAATCATGTTGGTTAGTATAAATTCAAATTTTAACTACAATTTACATGAGAATGTACAAACATCGATGATTAAAAAAGATGAAATGACGCATTTGAGTATCACTTGGGCATATAAATATGCCCAAGATCAGCTATCCCTAAGTGGTGTCGTATACAACATTGTAACCGCGAAAATGAGAAGGTGTCATGAGGAAAGAGATGAAACCTTGGAAAAGATGATGACCTACCTTGATGTAATGACTAAACATGTAATGGGGGCCAAAGCCAAGAGTTCAATGTTGTAGGGACCCAAGGCCATGGTCAATATGAAGGAGATAGTTCACCTCCTAGATATGAGGAGGAATGTCAATACATAGCAGGTGAAGTGGGGATTTCTTGTCAAGGATATCAAGGTGCCAACCAAGGCCCTTGGCGCCCTCATGATGAGAATCAAGGTTGGAGGAATCATGAAAATCAAGGTTTGAATGATAGAAATGATAGATGGGGGAACCGGGAAAAAAATTGTGATGGGTATCATAGAAGCTCAAATCCATACATACCTCCTCCCAAAGCGAATGCGACCCAAATGCAACTAGGGCTAAGCAATGTTGGCAATTCAAAAATCGAGGAGATGTTGGCAAGGGTGTTGAAAAGAGTAGAGTCCACCAATAGTGGAGTGAAGGAATGAATGGGGGAGGTGTCTAATCTAGCCCAAACAGTAAGCTCCCATTTGACCTCTATCAAGCATCTAGAGGCTCAAATGAACCATCTCTCAACCTAAATGAACCCTCGAATGAAAGGAATCCTCTCAATTGAAAATATACGCAATCCAAAGAAGGATAATAATTGCTTGGCTTTTGTCACAAGGGGTGGAAAAGTTGTAGCTAATGCGGGTGTTAAGGCAAAGAAAGTTGTTGATCCAAAAACAAGTGATGAAGTAAGTGATATGGTGCCAAAAGCACAAACTGGTGTTGAAAATGAGGAAGGACGAGAGGAGGAAGGAATACATGTCCCTTATGAGAATGTTGATAGTGAGAAAGAGGGTGAGATGCCTCTGAATACAAAAGGCCAAGAGCCTAGACTTCCATCCCCATACCCTCAGTGGCTGGCTAAAAAGAAGGAGGACAACCGATTTCGGAAATTCATTGACATGTTGATCTTGGGCATAATTAAGTGCCCAAGGGCTATTTTATAACTTAGTTAGTCATGTTTGTCTATTTATACACTTACATTCTTTTGTGATTTTATATAAATTTGGGTATGCACCAACCAACATGATTAGTCCTTATTTTGTAGGTGTAAAATACATATGAGGGACTAAATAATGATGGGTGAAGTGAAGAAATGGAGTTCGAAGCGAATTGCAAAAGTTGGCAAGAAAGCATGCCATGGCAAGGCTGGCCGCGCCAGGCAGCGTGCCACGCGAAGGTCATGCGCGCGAAGATGCAGCATTCCAGGGCGCGTGCGCACCAGCGCCGTGCCACGCTAAGCACTTCTGCGCGCCACAGCAGGCTATCGCGCAAGGATAGCACCGTGCCACGTTGGCCATCTCGCCATGCCTTGTCCAAGCATCATTTTAATGCGATTTCCAGTAAGCTGCCGCGTTACTTCCGTGGAACGAAGGAAAATTGGTGTGTTTATTTCCATGCCACGGAGCCATTCCATTATCGGCCAAAATTTATAAATTTCCTATTTATTATAAATTAAACCCTTAGCTTCTAAAATCATTTGTCACGAAATATTTTATGAAAACCGTAGAGGAGTGAAGGGAGAAGTGAAGAACTCACCTAGGGTTCACCAATTTTACATTCTCTTTTACCTATTTTTGTAACTACTCTACTTTAATGATGTTTTTAAGTTATTGTACGAACATGAGTGGCTAAAACCCTTCCTCTAGGGTTGAGGCCATGTGATATGATTGTAATTGCATGAATTCATTTTGGTTTCATGAATTCATTTTGGTTTTAATTGTTAATTGTTGTTTTGTCATACATTCTTCATAATATTGCTGTTTTTATGCTTGATCACCATGAGAAAAAATGCGTTGCTTAGGTAAAAGGTTGAAAGAGTAACCCTAGGAAAGAACATAGGAATGTAGGAGCAATTTCTTTGTCTTCAGAATAGGATTCGCGGTTAGATAGAAAATATACCTAATTTGGCTCTGTTTGGTTGCTAAAACGGGATGAGAGCAAGAAATAAATTTAGAATTATCACTCCACCACTCACAGAAGTAGTTATGAAGCTTGTTGACTTCAAATGATTAGGTAAGGAAAGTTCCTAATCAAGAGCATAAACCCTGTAAACCACATCCATGTAGCTGAATTGCCCACAAATTAGGTTATTAATACATCCCCCGCACAACGATGTAGTTGTGAGGCTAGTTTGTCGTAAGGTTTAGAGGATCGAGAGACCATAAACATCGCATTCTCAACTATGTGAGACAACAATTGCCACATCATACTTGAACCACTGTGAATTGTAAGCATTGCATGATTATTCGGCCTTACTCTAGTTGCTTCTTATATTGTTTTCAAATTATTTTGTGACCACCTCAAATTTAATTATAATTTATCGAAACTACTATAATCAACACTTATAGCTGCTAACTCACACTTGAACTTCATAATTTGCTGAATTGGTCCACCCCTGTGGGTTCGACATCCGGCTCTGAAAAGGGTCACTATATTACTTGTACGACCGCATACGCTATGGCGCATTGAGCACAATAAGTTTTTGGTGCCGCTGTTTAGACTATCGAAGTTTAGTAAATTTTTCTATTTTTGTGTGATTTTTAATTTCTTAAGTGTTGAGGAAACTTTGTCTTAGTCTCGATATAGTGCAGACAGTCATCTCAGACCGGGCAAAGGAATAAAGAGCTAGTGGAACCGGGGCTGCTGGAACTCCGAACGTCAACTACATTTACGCAGGAAGCCTAGAGAAAATAAAGCAGATTTCAGGAGAGGTTACAAAACAATCGCAGGATACAAAGACATCAAATCATGGCACCACCAGTTCGTGAAGTCGCTTATCCCACTAGTGATAAATGTGACCTCTAGTATTCGTAAATAGAACCTTGAGGAACTTTGAATTGAAATGTTAATATGGTGCAAACGTTATGATCTCAGTGTCCACCATTGGGATGATCAGGAGACCACAACAGCACTTACAAAAGTTTCGAGATTAGTGACACGTTTTGTCCCCTCCGGAGTGTCCACAGATTATGTCCGACTTTACCCTTCCCATTCCTTACTATTGGGAGAGGAAAAGAGGTGGTTGAAGGCTGGGCCACCGAATTCCATAACTCTAGGATGATTTGGCAAAGAAGTTCCTTATCAGATTCTTCTTCTGTGCAAGACGGCCAAACTCAGGAGTGAAATATTGCTTCTGCCGGAGGTCGGAGGAGAACTTGTATTTGGCTTGGAGAGATTCAAGTCATTATTGAGAGACTGTCTCCATCATTAGCGGTATTCAATGAAGTGCTAGCCTCCATACCATTGTAGAAAGTCTAGAACCACACACAAAAATTTTACTAGACTCTCAGACTGGGGGCAAGCCTTAGAGAAGACTTTTATGATGAGCTGTACACTTTGTTGAAAAGGATTGCTCAGGGAAATCCAGAGTAAGGCTGTGCTGAGTCATCGAGAGGGAAGGCAGAGAAACAAGGTGAGCCGATAGAGATAGATGGTGTAAATGCCTTTGATGCCTGCCTAGCATCATTTCAGCATCGATGATGACTAAGTTCAATAAACCGAGTATGAACCAACAACAGGGACAAGTAAATGCAAGTCATTAAGCCCTAGCTGGTGTGGAATCAAGGGCAATAATGGACACAATGCGGAATCCCGCGGCTAATCCCGAATTGGTCAATTTTGTTGGGAATGTCTGTAGAAACACTCAGAATTTTGGAATAATTACAACAAGAATTGGGCAAGAGGCAACTTTAATTTTTCTTGGGGTGGAAATTTAAGTCAAAGCTACCAGCAACCTCAAGAAAAGAGCAGATCAGCAGAAGAACAGGTAGAATGGGCAGGCCAAATTGAGCAAAGAACATTGAGGAGACGTTATGTAAGATTATGGAGACACGCACTCATAATTAGCAGAATCAGGCGAGGATGACATCAGATTTGAAAATCAGCGCTGGCCAACCGCAATCTAGAGAAGCAGATGGGCTTAAATAGAAGCTGCTCACCACACTAGACCGCAGGAGGATTACCTGAAGGAAATAGAAACAAACCCCGACAGTCAACGACACTTCGCCCAAGGAGTGGCAAGCACTGGCCGATGCACCACCAAAAAGAGAAGAGAAAATGATGTGTGCAGCCGCGGTTGGATAGAAAGGAACCATCCACTGCACATCGAGAGAATCAAATTGTTGTGCAACAAATGCAAAATCATCATTGCAAACAAGACAAAGACCACTCACCACCATTTCCACAAAGATTCAAAAGAGAAAGGAGGAGGAATGCTTTAGAATGTCTTTATATTTTCAAAGAACTTCACATAAATTTCCTTGTTTGATGTTTGCGTGAATGCCCAAGTGCTAAGTAATTTAAAGATGGTAATAACAAAGCCGATTGGTGGATGTTCAGACAAAGATGATCTGACTGAGGAGTGCAACCACAGTGGTAATGAGTGAAAGATACCTAAAAAGCTCAAAGGACTCAGGAGTTTTAACCTCCCATTCAAACTGGTAAAGCTGAGGATAAGAGCCTCCATGTGATTTGGGGGCAGCAAGCTAATCTAATGCCCTTATATTTGTTTAACACCTTGGGGTTGGGTCAATCGAGACTAACACGATTGATGTCACACTGGGCAGACAAGTCGCACGTGGGCACCAGATGGAATAATTGAGGACCGCCTCATCAAAGTGGGTTAGTTCATCATACCCGCTGATTTCATTATATTGATTTTGAAGTTATGATACAAGGTACCCATGATCTTGAACGACTCATTTTTGTCCACCGGAGGAGCGATTATTAATGTAAGAGCAGGACTTCGAAAATGAGGGTCGATGAGGAAGAAAACTCTTCCAAGTCTACTAAGAGATAAAACCTACCCACGACATGTCTCTAAGGTCAGTGTGTTATCGAGGCTATGTGGGTGGAAAATCCCACAAGTCCTTGTTTCTGCCAAGAGGATGGATTGATTTCACTGACCGATGGAGGGCTTCTACCAGAAGAGAAGCTGGAGGAAGAGGGACACAAAGGGAGGCTGTTTCTTTGAAAATAGAAAGAGAAGAAGATGATTCTAAAGGGAACACGGGTAGGAGGATGTCCTGAAAAGGATAGTCCACGCTGTACATGATCGCAAAATTAGGCGCCGCTTGGGAGGCAACCCATGGGTACCACATGTACACCTTAATTGTTTTTTACATCTGGGGTTGACTTTGTTTATTTTCACCTTCTGTTTTGCAGAGAATCACATAGATGGAGGGAAGTCCTAGCACCCTGGAGGAGGAAGCCAATAGCCACGAAAGAGGGAAAGTGTGGGGCTACATACCCATTTGCTCAAAAATGAAGAAAACATGTTGTTAGCTAGGCCTAGAGGCCCTAAGGAGCATTTATCACCTTTAAAATCTTAATTAGATTCTTTTGGGACATAGTGCATGATTCATGTGTGGATGAGGGAAATTTCAAAAATTTATTCTTAATGATTTCTAGGGAATTTAGTGCTTGATAGGCATTGGTTGAGCGAGAATTTTTATTTTAGCATGATTCCCCACCCGCTGGTTTTTCTTTTCGGTTCTTTCCGATGGGGGCACTTTGAACACAAGAATAAAAATTTTCTTTGTCTGTACATAGTTGTTTTAGTCATAGTTAGGGACTATTCCTGACGATGGATGGATGACGACCATCTTGAGGAAAAATTAGTCAATAGGTTTTGGTTTGGAAACCCGTAACTAATGGATGGCTTGATGTTCTTGTTATGTGCTATACATGATTGTGAGATGCAAGTGTGGTCAGTGTTGAAGCATGTAAGAAGTTGTATAACTCTGTTTGAGACACCTAGGCTCTTGAATGTGAATCTATGTGCTTAAACCATGATTTTGAATGCTTGTGATTAGCTGAGTAAGAGTCTTATGAATTTGTCTTGAATTGAGCATGTGCAATGAGGGATGTCGGTTGTACGAGATGATGTGGGCATTTCTTTGAATAAGCCTAATTTTTATCTCTCACTTCACCTACCATGAATGTCTGATCCTAGATAGCCCCATTGAGCCTTAAGCCAATTCTTTGATGGATACAAAATAAGCTTAATCCTTTTCTTTCATTAGCCTTAAATTTGATCCAAAACACCTAAGCGATTAAGTGAAATAAATCCAAATAATAAGGGAGTAAGAATTGCAAAGAAGAAGGAAAAATACTGGTTGTGGGATTTGAGGAAAGGATTAGAGGTGCCCTTGTTTGAAAATGCTTGAGTATTAGTAGGGAGTAAGCGAACAAATAAATGAAAAATATGTTTAAGTACTCCTTAGTAATAAGCTAAGTATGCTTAAAGAAATGGGAAGCAGAAGAGGAAATATAAGATTGAAAAGAATGAGGGAGAAGTAAGAGAAGAGATGCCCGTAATGAATGTATGATGTATTAAAAGCTCTTAGGGAAGATAGTCACTGTTATTAGCCATAAGAGTACCTACCTGCCCTTAGCTTACATTACAACCCAATAAGTACTACTTGATCTTACGTTCAAACATCCTTATATTAGTGGAGTAAAACACTAAGGGAAAGCTTATGGGTCAATACACATGGCATGTGAATTCTTTGTGAGAGTGAGCTTAATTCTTATTTATATACATACACGGTATGATTTGAAAATTTGATAGTAAAAATGGGTAACTCTCTTGTTGTGTGGGCACATGTTTAATGAAGGATAAATTCATGTCGGATTTCTTGATCGGTCGATTTGCATGAGTTTGTTGAGATTAAGAGTCGATTCTTGAGGTTAGGAAGTATTAACATAGTTATATTTTAGTTTAATGGTTAAATCTTGCATGCTCTATTTTTAACTTGCTATCTAAAACAATCGTTATAGTCGTAGCTTGAACTGTCTTGCTCAATTAGCTATGTGTGAGTCTTCATGTGCACGAGATGTAAAAGGGTTGTTTGAGGACAAACAAAGCTTTAAGCATGGGGTAGTGATCTTGGGCATAATTAAGTGCCAAGTGCTATTTTATGCTATAAACACAACCTTAGGCCAACAAAGCCGCATAGCCACCTGTAAAAGAAAACATCTAACCAACAACAAAGCGATAAAAGGATCCTATGTGAGCCGACAAAACCACCATGTTATCTAGTTATAACAGAAAGAAAACAAGTAGTCGCAATCATGCTATAGACGACAAGGATGCTAACCAATAGCTAAACTAGGCCCCACACGACCGTCACGCCAAATAAAACATACATAGTCTCCACACGACCAACAACAACAACCATCAACTGAGAAATTGTAGTTTGCAAGCCTATAAGAGTGGAATAATGGTCGTGACAGGGCCCCGACCTACCCAAAATTTGTACAACAAAAGAGCAAACCTTCTCTAACTACCAACTCCGGAGAAAAGGAGCTGACAGCACTGTAGAATCTGGCTAGAAACTAGGAAGGTCCTAAAACGCAACAATCCGCACCTGCAGGAAAGTAATGAAGAGCCCCAATGATGGGTATTAGTAAAATATGTACCGAATATGTAAGGCAGTAATGAAAATGACTGAATAATACTGATAATAGAATTGAAACGATCAATAGCAAGGGTAAGAGGGGCAAGCTGAATAGCCTCATCACCTGTTGTATAACTAACAATAAGTAAAGCAAACGAGAACCTTACCTAGCCCCCATCATTTTAGAAGGTACAACCAGCACAAAATTATCTGCNTAAGTACCAATGTCATGTTGCTCATCTAACAATAAGTAAAGCAAACGAGAACCTTACCTAGCCCCCATCATTTTAGAAGGTACAACCAGCACAAAATTATCTGCCTGGTGCCCCCATATGCACTAGCGAGCACACTCCAATTTATATACCCCTAGCATGGTCAATATGAGTCAACGAGTAACTAAAGTCAACTTACCTGGCCTTTAGGTCTGCAACTGAGCCCGCTGTGCTCCTGTAGCTATGTCTAAGCTTTATGGGCTCCTGTAGCTGCACCCTGGGCATACAAGGCTCGACGGAGGGTCAGTGATGCTGATACGGCATAAAAGTAGAAGCCCGTTCGTGGATGGACTGTAATATGGCCCTTGGGCCTGAATATAGTCCCTTAAGACAACATATATCTCCTTGGAGCGATCTATATAGACCCATAGGCAATGACACAACTAGTAACGCAGAGCTTGGTCGATGGAAGGCTATATAGGGTATGGTCAGTCCCAACCTAAATAGAAAGTGCTAATCTCAAACTACGGTAACAGCTAATCACAACATACATGCTTCTGACTTTCTTACAAAGATATATGTCATATTACTATGTGGAAGGAATAACTTTCCAAAGGAATTAGCCTTAACATACCATAAATGATGATTCTTGTTTAACTGATTAGTTTCAACCTGTAGTCGGCGGCTCCATTCAACTGTCGCCCTTACACTGAGAAAAATAGGTCTATTTTCAATACTAAATTTGGAAAACGACGATATATTTGAATAATAATATTAACTATAATTCAACTCTATTTAGCTCGACCGAAAATTCACAATTTCTCGAAAGTTTAGAAGGGAGAACTGCTTACCTATTGCCTATGGCCGTTTAGGACTTAATTTGGAGTAATTTCGACAACCTTTACTCGGCGTGGATCCGATATATCGAGCGAATTTTTCAAGAAATAACTCTGTAAAGATGCTTCCCATAGGCCTAGAACTTGTTATCCGAGGTGAATTTGCATTTGGTTGGAGTTTGACTCATAATTTGATGAAAATTCGATGAAATTCTCGTGTACTCTGTATTCTATTCTTTGTTGAGGTTTTGGTTTGAAATGATTTTAATTCACCAAGGAGAACTTTATATAGTATTAGGGTGGTGGAAGGGGGCATCTTGTGCAGGCCATCATGTAAGGGAGGCTATCGCGTCGCGCTGCCCATCGCACTGGCAGGGTTGGCGCGCCATGCTGCCCATCATGCAGGAAGGGGCTGGCGCATTGCGCAGGCCCTCGTGGCCTAGCCTCATCCGACCCCGCTAATATACTTAACGATGACCTCGCTCATCATGCCTCCGAGGCTCATCCTGCACGCGTCAATCTCTCATTGCTCGCCATAAGCCCACCCGCAAGCACACTAACTGCTAACATCTTGCGGGGTGTAACATCCTCTCCTTTAGGAAAATTTGTCCTCAAATTAAATCTTTAGGTTTAAAAGACTCAACTCTTCTAGCTAATGCCAGAAAAATTTTCGCAGAGTCTCTCCTATATTATGGACTATCCGATAAACTGATACACAGAAAAGTCCAACACAGGCATCTCACTGGATGCTATTAACAACTACTACACCATATAAAGGTAACCAGCTAAAAAGTACTAATAATATAAGATGTAAAATAACAGTTGAACAACAACCTCACCTCAACTGCATAATCCGGTTCAATCCTGGAATAGGTGAGGATATCTAGACCTCATGTCGTCCTCAGGTTTCCAAGTCATATCTTCTTTATATCTGTTCATCCACAGAACTTTAATGGAGGCTACATATTTATCCCCTAACCTGTGAACCTACCGATATAGTATAGCAACTGGAACCTCTTCATAGGTTAAATCTTTAGTAACTTGAACATCCTCAATTAGAACAACCTGAGATTGGTCCCCTATGCATTTTCGCAACATTGACACGTGGAGGACTGGGTGAACAGATTCTAGCTCTAGAAGCAATTCTAGCTCATATTTCACTCTGCCTACCCTTTGAAGGATCCGATACATGCCAATTAACCTAGCACTAAGATTTCCCTTCTTTCCAAATCTCATCATGCCCTTTATTGGCGAAACTTTGAGGAATACCCAATCATCAACATTAAGTTCCAAGTCTCTATGCCACACATCGGAATAGGACTTCTGACGACTCTGGGATTTCAGCAAGCGCTCTCTAATGAGTTTTCCTTTCTCTTCTAACCGGTGGATCATATCAGATCCGATTAACCCTGACCTCCCTACTTTGAACCATCTGACCGGGGATGTACATTTCTGACCATATAAGGTCTCATAAGGCGCCATCTAGATTGTAGAATGATAGCTATTATAGTATGAAAATTCAATAAGGGGTAGATTCTTGTCCCTGCTTAGTCCAAAGACTAGCATACACGCCCGTAACATATCCTAGAGTGTCTAAATGGTGTGCTCTACCTGACCATTTGTATTAGGATGGAATGTTGTCCTCAGGTTAACCTGTGTCCCCAAGCCTTTCTGAAATGACTGCCAGAATCTAACTGTGAATTATGGCCCTCTGACATAAATAATAGATGCGGGAACACCATGTAGTCGAACTATTTCCATGATATAGAACTCAACATAGTCTTCGGCGGAGAAGGTAGTCCTAACTAGCAAGAAATGGGAGCACTTTGTTAGTCTATAGACAATGACCCAAATGGAATCGAATTTACACCTTGTTCAAGGTAACCCAATCACAATGTCCATATGGATTGCTTCCCATTTCCACATAAGCACCGCTATCTCCTGAGTCAATCCACCAGGTTTTTTATGTTCAGCCTTTACCTACTGACAATTAGGACATTATGTTACAAATTCAGCTACACCCTTTTTCATTCCAGGCCACTAGTATATTTCCTTTATGTCATGGTACATTTTCATCGAGCCTGGATGAAGTGTGTAACGAGAATAATGTATCTCTTCCATAATCTATTGGCGGAGCTCTGCTATATCTGGAACACAGAGACGACCTCTAAATCTCAAGACCCCATCTTCCGTTAAGTCAAATGTCGTTAATTCACATTGCTAAACCTTATCTCTAAGCTGTTCTAGGTTAGGGTCCTCATACTGTCGTTCCTTTATTTTTACGACCAGGGATGTTATTGCTGTATTCTGAATCACAACCCTATTATCTTCTGAATCTACTACCCGGACTACTAAATTGGCTAGCCTGTGTAGTTTTTGAGCCATTTATCATTGTTCTAGCCTCATATGTGCTAATATTCCCATAGATCTGCGTCTAAGGGCATCTGCTACAATATTAGCCTTCCCTGCGTGATACAAATTGTTCACGTCGTAGTCTTTTATCCACTTTTTCTGGGTGAAGATGCACTAAAGGCTCTTATTATAAGTAAAACTATGCACATGCACACCATACTAGTTATTCCTCTATATTTTTAGGGCATAAACCACTACAGCTAACTCCAAATCATGAGTGGGATAATTTTTGTCATTCTTCCTTATTCGTCTCGAAGTTTAAGCAAATTACCTTACTATGTTGCATTAGGACACACCCTAACCCAGCGATTGCAGCATCGCAGTATACTGCATAACTCTCTGATCCATCCGAAAACCCTCTTAGTGCTCGCCACAAGTCTACGCGCATGCACACTAGCCACTAACATCTTGTGGGGTGTAACACCATTATTGGAAACAAGGAGAGCACTAGTTGATGTAGAGATGGGGGAGATAAAGTTTAGATTGGTGGTGAGGAATTCACCTTCAATATGTGCAAACCAAAGAAGCCCCCTGATGAATGCAAGGTGATTGTGGTGCTTGATGAATATGAGGAGGAAGTTGATAAGGAGAATGATCCTCCAACTGAGTGATGCTTTGTGATGACAACATTAAGCCACGACGTTAAATAAGCCACTTCTTAGGAGGCGACCCATGTTTTCTTACATTTAAGTGTTTTATGTTTTTGTTGTTTTTGATTTTGCATGATGATGGAATGAAAGGCCAAGTGAATGAAAATCAGGGTACGGGTTGCTTAAGACCTGTGAAACTCAGGTGCTGATATGCAAGACGCAGTGCAAATGATAGAAGGGACCAGAAGTGGGAGAAAAATGAAGAGTCTCTATGCTTCACCTGCAAAACGCAGGTGCCAACCTGTGAAATATAGGTCAGACACAGAGCCAAGCTAGCATACCTAGCAAAATTTGGGAAAAAAGGAGATGACCAATAAGGGACCTGCGAAATGAAGGTCGGACGCAGGTATATGGTAGTGAACTAGGAAAGGTAGAGACCACCTACACTTAGACTTATGGTTCGCAGGTGCCTTTCTACAGTCGAAGGTCTGGTGCAAGCACAACTAAAAAATATATTTAAAAATTTAACTAACCCGTTGACCATACCCAACCGATGGCTGACCTAAATCTTTTAAACTTCTCCCACATCCCAATAACCTCCATTTTCTTCACCTTTTTCTCTTCCCCATAACCCCTTCTCCCAACCACATCATATTCCCTATTAAAACCATTTACTCCCACAATAAAACCCACAAATCTACTAACCTTCCTGATCTTGGGCATAATTACATGCCCAAGTGATACTTTAATACTTCATTTATACTTGTTTTATCCACTTTTATGTGTGCATTCTCATGAGATTTGTATGTAAATGTGTATTTATACTAACAAACATGATTAGTGTTGTTTTGCAGTATAGAAGGAATTTTTTGAAGATAATCTACAAGTTAGTGAAGTGTGGAAATGGACTCGGAAGCAAGAAGTAGAAGTCGACAAGGAAATGGGCCAAGTTTGGTGCTTCGTGATGGAGGCCGTGTCACGCTACCATCGCGGAAGAAGTCTTCCTTGAGGTGATTTTTTATATTGATTTCCAGTGGAGGTGCGTGTTACCTCCGTGGCACGGAGCTGATGCTCCGCGATACACCCCGTGCCATGCTGAGGATAATTATCCGCAACCTCAAGTTCCAGTGGAGGTGCGCGATGGCACCGTGGCACGGAGCTGAGGCTCCACGATACACTCTGTGCCACGTTGAAGACAATTACCTGGAAGCTAAGTTCCAGTGAAGTTCGCGATAGGGCCGCGGCACCGAGCTGATGCTCCGCGATACACTCAGTGCCACATTGCTAGTTATTTCGGGAAAAATTTCTCACTTGTATAAATAGCAAACTTATGTTTTATTTTAAGGCATCAGACATTTTGAGCAAGAACGTGGATATCAGGCAGTTGAGAAGAAGAATTCCTAGGGTTAATTCTCTTCCTTGTTCTCTTTAATTTCAATTGCTTGTATGAATTATACTTGTTTGATGATCTTTAATATGCAAATGAGTGGCTAATTCACCTCTTGCTGAGGTTGAGGATAATTGTAGAGGAATGTAATTAATGATTATTTCAGTTTTCATCTTCTCAATAACGGTTGTTCTACCAATTCTTGTTTTTACTACGTTAATGTTTGGCCAATGTTAATGTATATTCTAGAATTCCAATTTTGATTCTGAAAGGGAAATTA
>JACEIK010000618.1:252693-266658 GCA_018107945.1 Datura stramonium
GAATGTGGGATGTATTAAAAGCGCTTGGGGAAGCTAGTTACTATTATTGGTTAGCCCAGTATTTACTAGTTCCTTAGCTTACATTACAACCCATTAAGTCATACGTGATCTTGTGTCATGCATCCTCAAATTAGTGGAGTAAAACACTAAGGGCAAGCTTATGGTTCACGACATGATGCATGTGAATTCTTTGGGTGAGCGAGCGTAATCTTATTCACATACCCCTACATGTAGTGCTTTGGAAATTTTATGAGTGAACATAGGGTAATTCTCTTGTGTTGTGAGGGCACATGCTTAATGAGAGATAACATTCGTGTCGGATTTCTGGATCGGTTAATTTGCATGAGTTTGCAAAGATCGAGAGTCGATTCTTTAGGGTAGGAGGTCTTAATGTGATGTATTTCATTTCATTGATGAAACTGTGCATGCTCTCTTGATGATTTGCTATCTTAAATAATCCTTATAGTCGTAGCTTGAATGGTCTCACCAAATTAGCTATGCTTGGGTTTCAATTGCATGAGATGTGAAAGGATTGTTCGAGGACGAACAAGTTTTAAGTGTGGGGTAGGTTATCTTGGGCATAATTGCATGCCCAAGTGATACTTTAATACTTCATTTATACTTTTTTATCCACTTTTATGTGTGCATTCTCATGAGATTTGTATGCAAATGTGGATTTATACTAACCAACATGATTAGTGTTGTTTTGCAGTCTAGAAGGAATTTTTGGAAGCTAATCTACAAGTTGGTGAAGTGNGAAGCAGTCTGCCTGGAGGTGATTTTTATATTGATTTCCAGTGGAGGTGCGCGTTACCTCCGTGGCACGGAGCTGATGCTCCGCAATACACTCCGTGCCATGCTGAGGATAATTATCCGGAACCCCAAGTTCCAGTGGAGGTGCGCGATGGCATCGTGGAACGGAGCTGAGGCTCTGCGATACAATCCATGCCACGTTGAAGACAATTACCTGGAAGCTGAGTTCCAATGAAGGTCCACGACAGAGCCGTGGCATGGAGCTGATGCTCCGCGATACACTCCATGCCACGTTGCCAGTTATTCCGGGAAAAATTTCTCACTTGTATAAATAGCACACATAGGTTTTATTTTAAGGCATTGGACATTTTGAGCAAGAACGTGGATAGCAGGCAGTTGAGAAGAAGAATCCCTAGGGTTAATTCTCTTCCTTTTTCTCTTTAATTTCAATTGCTTGTATTAATTCTACTTGTTTGAAGATGTTTAATCTGCAAATGAGTGGCTAATTCACCTCTTGCTGAGGTTGAGGATAATTGTTGAGGAATGTAATTAAAGATTATTTCAGTTTTCATCTTCTCTATAACTGTTGTTCTACCAATTCTTGTTTTTACTACGTTAATATTTGGCCAATGTTAATGCATATTCTAGAATTCCAATTTTGATTCTGAAAGGGAAATTAATTGGATAGATGTGAATTGGTGGAATATGATCTTTTCTTGGGTGAGAAAATTAAGATAAGATTTACGTTCAGAATAGAAATATATTAGTAATGTCATATTTCGTCATTTATGGAATGTGTTATGTATAGCTAGAACATGGGGTTTTGCATCACAAAATGTTTAATGTAAGTCTCATGATTCTTTAATGGGTGTGGAGTTGAAAGATCGAATCCATGGGTTATTAATTCCTGACTAACAACCGAGGAGAAGATTGACTGATTTTAATTAATAAATTACATCCCTGCATGTTTTCCTTAACCTCAGCTTTTTCATTGCTATTGTTCAGACTTTAACTAACAATATTCACTTAGGTTCACATTAACGATTAATCTTGACTCAAAAGCATTATTTGGTTAGTTGTCTACCTGCATAACGAAATCGTTTACTAGCAATTACGATAATTACTACCATATTACAGTCCCTGTGGGATCGATACTTGGCTTGAAATAAAGCCACTTTACTACTTTTACGATCACGTGCACTTGCGTGTAGTTGGGTGCGAACACTTCCCCCCACCTATAAATCTTATCTTCTTTCTCCATATTTCACAATCATTCACAACTCTCTCACTAAGTACAAGAAAAAATTTTCGCTGGCTATTTCAAAGAATAGTTCATGTTTTCAATTTCGTTTATCCATTCATGTCATTTGGTATGTGCGTTTCTCATTCTTATTTTCCATGATTCTTTATAATAGTAGTACAAAAGAAGGAATGCTAGTTTCGAAATTCATCTTGACCCATGTTTCATTACCCATTTTGTGTTCTCTAATCTCTTGATAGCTTTGTTGATTTGGGTATGGTGGGGAGTTCAAATTGCGAAATATGGGTAGATTTTGTTGTTGATAATTCCCTATCTACTGCATATATCTGATGTTTTAAAATATTAGTTGGGGGTGAGATCTGAGTAACCTATGTGCTTAGAATGTCTTATTTTTCCCTATGATAGATAGGTTGATGTGTTTCTTAAGGGAAAATCATCATTTGTTTCTTTTGTGCTACTTATGAATAAGAAAATGTGATGTGATGATGAGCTAAAATAGATGTGAAATTGATTTGAGAAGATTAGGTTGAATTGGGCACTTGATATTTTCTGATGATAAACATGGTAACGTCCATCTTAAGGGAAGACGTTAAGTGGTCCAACTAGTATTGTGCTTGTCTATTTTGGTTGATGAATCTTTCGAAGAAGTCTGAGTACCCGTTAGTTGTAATATGGTTGTACTTGTAAAAAAAAGTAGAATTAGACCTTTAAAAATCAATGTTGGACACTGCCGACCACCTATGAATTGCAGATCCCCATCTATGAAACACAGGCTGGAGCGCAGGTAAGGGATACAACGTTAGGTCACTGCCCCCTTCCTGCATTCCAACCTGCAAACTGTAAATGAGCTCCTATGAAACGCAGATGTAACGCAGGAGCCCTGACTTTTGCTAAAGATTTTTCATAGGGCTGCGACACACTTGCGAACCACGGGTCTGAACCTATGCGTTGCTTCCAGTTCTCACTTAACATGTTTTATTTTGTTGGGCATCCAATCTTTCTAATTTTAGTTCCATAGCCTAGCATAGTTATTTTCTTTTACTTTTCATAAAGAAAAACACAAAAAGAGTTTGGTACGTTCGTGGCACTAACATTATCTTACAGCATTATGACATCTTCTAGGCAACCAGAAAAAGGGAAGGCTCCTTCCACATCAAAAAGCAAAGGGAAAGTCAAAGCCAAGGAAACCCCAAGCTCTGCCAATACTAGGGATGCCATCATTCTTTGTGTACCTGACATGAAATTTCACAACCTCATATGCATCGAGAGACCAATCACTTCAAAGAAACGCTTCAGCTTGGCAGGGCTGGGTGATGACTTCTTTAACATCAATTCCCATTTCAATGAAAGGCATTGGCACATGTTTGTAGAGCCTCTATCAAACAACCTCCCAAATCTGGTGCCGGAGTTCTATGGCTCGTATCAAGCCAGTCAACATGTAATAAAGCACAAATAGAAGGTAGATTATTTTCCTTGCCTACCTAAAGTCATGGTTCGCGATGTGGATGTGGACATCACTCCTGATGCTATCAATGCCATCTTTTGGGAGGATGAGATCGACTCGGGGAGAGAGTTTGCAACAAGGGTAGCAAACAAGTAGGATCAGTTTAGTTGGGTAGCGCGTATCATAGCTAATGGTTAGCTAACACGGGTTACCATGGGGGGGATTGCAAGGAAGGACCTCAAATTTGAGGCCAAACTGTGGCTGGAATTTGTGTGCTGTCATATCATGCTGTCCAAAAATAATCAGCGGGTAAACCTTAAGGCAACCATTCTCATTGCTTGCATCATGTCAGCGGTGCCCATAAATGTTGATGAACTTGTGTCCATACAAAAGAAGAGAAAGGCTGGACACCAAGGTCCCTCCATGCCATACCAAGTGCTCATAAGCAACTTTGCCAGAAAGCAGGAGTCCCTTTATGTCCTGACGAAAAGCCTAGCTCCTCTACGAGTGTGGTTGGTGTGGAGAAGAAGAGGGATGATGATGTTCCCAAGAGTAAAATAAAGAGGCTACAAGCTTGGGATGCACCTGAAGACTCTATCTCTCATGACCTAGCTCAAACCTCCATGGTTCCCGACCTCAAAAAGAGGAACCTCGAGATGTCGGGGCATGCTTCTAGAGAGGCACCACTCTATAGGCCTTCACATCCTCCTTCATCATCTCTACTGAGAAGAATCCAAAAGATGGAAAAAATGATAACATGTCATGAAAACTAACTCCAAAGATTGGCTCGTGACTCGCCCGCTCTTATCTAAAGGTCTATGAAGAAGGCGATGAAGGATGTACTTGATAGCGTGAACAAGTTATGCTCCCACATGGATGTGGTTGAAGGAGTAGTCTCCTCTCTCCAGCTAATATGAGAGAGCTCCAAAACAGGGAACCCATGGCTAACCCCGACATGAGCTTCCGTAACGAGGTTATGGTTTCCCTATCGACACCCTAATGACCAATTAACAACTTATTTGCAGGCTTTGATGAGGAGGATATGGTCTAGCAAGTAGGTGAGGGTGATAAGAATGATGAGGCTGATGATGATGTCGAAGAGTAGCCGATTCAGGGAGTTCTTACCCATCTTTTCTTACTTGGTATATTGGGGACAATATAAATCATAGTTGGGCGTGGGGTGTGTCTCTCTTTTTAACTATTGATTATCTCTTGTTGCCTTTGTTGGGCCTAAATTATCATTATGTTGATGTTTTTAAATTTTTCATAGTTGAATAAATGCCCTTGTTGGGCTTGTTTTTCTTTTTAGTGTCGATGAATGCCCATGTCGGGCTCATATTGAAATGAAAAGGTTTTTGATAATTTTGGTTTCCATTAATGGGTCAATTGTACTTTGCCAAATGTTTCATGACCTAGGATCAAAAATTTGCCTTCATTGATAGTAGATAGCAATAAACTCCAGTGGTTTTCTTCACCACGGTTCTTTCTCAAGGAGAAAAATTTTATATCTTCTCTTTTGCCGTGAAATTGGCTGAATTTTCTCTATAATAGATGAAGAGGCAACTTTCTTAAGGGAAAATGCCAAATCGAGCGTCTTTGTGAGTCTTTTGTTGCACCTGTTTTAAGAGGTGCCATTGAAAATTTGCAAAGGAGTTTTTGAAAAAATAAGGCACTTGAATGTGCAAATGCGCATTTTCTTGTCATGAGTTGCAGATTCCTTGATTGGCTTTTTGAATCACATGCTAGCTTGTATAAACTACTTCTCTTGATGTGATTTTGAAAGCATGTAAACTCCTTGGATTGTGATAACTCGTGTGGTAAGGTATTTAGCTGAATTCTCGTGTGTGCATAATTTTCTAGAACTTGCCCCAAGTGTGACTCAAGGAGAAATTCTATATGTGGATGCACTTAGTACATGATCTTAGGCTTTCTTTGGATAGTCACTTCACCCAAAATAACCTCCTTGAACATCTATCTTTAGTAGCCAATGTTTGAGAATTTGAACCTTTTTCCTTGGAAACCACACTACAAGCCTAGTACCCTTTTATAATCCCTCTTTTGGCACCAATCCTCCTTAAGTGCTAATGTTGAAAGAATAGAAAATGGGGGATTGAAGCACAAAATTTAGGGAGAAATAAGGAAGAAATTAGGTAAAATCCTATGTTTGGGGGTTTGGAAAAAGGGGAAGAACATGTGAATTTCAATGAGGGGTAGTACTAAGTCATCATCAAATGAATGAAATGGTTGGTTGAAAAAATCCAAGAAATAAAAAAGGAAATTCTTGAAAGGTGCTACCTCTTGCTTAAATAAGGTTAATTGTGAAACCAAAGGGGTCACAAGGGTGGTTCTTGATGCAAAATAAGAATGATGAATAAGAAGAGATAAGGTGGAGTGAACTCATTAAAGTAGTGGGGTGGTTAAAAGTGTTTAAAAACAACATTAGGGAGATTCTAGTCACTAGAGCTAAATATTTGTTCTACCCTTACCCCTAGATTTCATGAGAAATATTAAGTCCTTAGTGATTTTGTGCACAACAACTCTACATTAGTGACGAGATATACAAAGGGAAAGCCTATGGGTCAATTTGTACGCACTTGAATTTCTTTGTGAGAGTGAGTGTATCTTCTTTATTATATAATCCCTATGTGTGAAATGTAAGAAAACATGAATGGGATTCTCTCTTTGTATTAGTGGCATCGCTTTCTTGGGGTACATACTTAAATATATTTTAAATGGAAAGGTGTTATTGGGACAAGTGTGTAGCGAACATTGAGGCAAACATTGAATGTGAACTGTCAATGACTTGAGATGCTCCTTGAGCTTGTTTTGATGAACTATGCCCTTTGTTTTTATTGAAAGAAAATATTGGTGCAATGTTCCAATTGTTTATGGTCACATCGTGAAATGTGTGAAACATGTGTGAGTCTCTTCCTTGTATTGAGTCGGTGTGCTATTTTGGGGTTGTCCTATGTTTTTGGGGTCCTTTTTGCATAGCTCTTGTGATATGACATGCTTAAGTTAATTTCTTAGTTGTGAGGAAATTCTTTTCTTGAGGACCAGTAATGGTTCAAGTTTGGGGCTTTGATGAGTTGGTAATTTACCAACTAATTAGGCATTTAAGCATTTAGTTTTTGCTTTATTTTCACCACATTTACAAAAGTTTTATGCTCTTTCTCTTTGATTTTGCAAGTATTGAACTTAAAAGGGAAAGGAGAGGAATTCAACTAAAAAGCAAAGTGTTGGAATAAGGAGACTTAAAGTTTGCAGGTTGGCACCTGCGAAATGCAAGTACTATATAGGATCACACAAGTCGAAAGTAGAAGAGTCCTTGTGAAATATGGGTAAGCACCACCAAATGCATGTGCAATCGCAGGACACATACAACCTCATCTGACCCAAAGCGTCGAAATACTTGCGTCTCACGGATCGCAGGTGCCGCGCAAGTGAAGTCCATGCTAAGAAGGGTAAAATTATCTAGCTCTGGCACAAGGATATGTTGGATGCTTCTTAGGGAAAAACTGTGAATCAAAAAAAGGATCAGACTTTCCCTAATTTTTACACACCTTGATATTAGGAGAGAGGAGAACTTTTTGAATATCAATTTTTGTAGAGAGAGAAACATAGAGAGAAGTGAGAGCTTTCTTCTTCTTCTTCTTCTTCAAATTTTTAGGACAAGAACCCACCATTGAAGCATACTTTGAAGCTTAAAATTTACTACTCAATGATGAATGTTATTGAATCTTCTATTGATATAAACTTCTTATCCCCATTCATGAGTAGCTAATTTTATTACTAGGGGTGTGTGCTTCATACAGGTTGAGAATGGATTGAGTGTTGTTATTTTAGTCATAGAATCACTTATTGTGCATGAATCTAATGCTTTCTCTAAATTCTAATTGAAATATTTATGGATGCAAACATAAATTGTGTTTACTTATCTTTCATTTACTTGAGAAAGGGAAGTAGGATATGGGTGAGAAAGAATTAGTAAGGAATTAAGTTTTGCAGGTGTGGGGTTGGTCTAGAGATAGCCAAGACCCGTTTTCATAACTCATTAAAGAGTTAAGGCAAGAAATAGCTCGCCTCTTCTCCAAGTCAATATGGGTAATTTGTTATGTGACCTTGGGGTTAGAAAGAACCCAAGTAAAATGTACACAAGTGGTTGAATAAAATTGGGTACAACATAATACATGGCTATTCATGCTTTTAATTGGTTCTTGAGACCTAAATTAACCCCAATCCTATTGATGCCCCATCAATAGCACATCAATAGTACTTGCTCTCATTGTTGCTTCAATTCACATTGCCTTTTTTTGTTATTGCTTTTAGAATTATATAGTGGTCTCATTTCCCCCCAATCACTTGCCTTATAAATTTTGATTTAATGGTGCTAGTTAGTTTAGATTGATTTAAAACTTTACTAACAATCACTCCCTATTCCTTATGGATTTGACCTCGACTCCTAGTTCGGTAAATTATACTGCATACAACCATGTACACTCTCTCATTTAAGGAGTAGATTTGGACGTTATCAATGAAAATAATGATAGATTAACGAAATTAGGCATAATAAAATACTACTTCTTAAATGGTAAATTGAGTGGATTGTTATTCTCTTTGTTTTAATTAGTTTTAGCAGTTTCAAATGTTGAAACGTGCCTGTATTATCAACTTACTTTACCAAAGAGGTTGAAGTTTTGAAAAGAGAATAACAATAAAGATTTGAGGCTATCAATCCTCATGTAATTAACTTGAGCTCTACGCAAGGAGAGTTAATCCAATACATATGACGAGGCAAAATATGAACAACTAAAGTCCGAGAGGATTTAAATTGAAATTCATCTATGTAGGTGGAGAGACGTTAGATGAACTTAATCGTTAGTCTTACACAATATTCACCAGGATAGCTCACTAATAAAATAAGCCTATTATGTTATGAAATCATGGGGAATACAGTCTTAGTTTCTTTTTATAAATTTGATAACAACTTAATCACTACTTAAAATTACTTCTTTTAATTACGAACCCCTTCAAAAATATTGACTACTAGTTGGATTATTCACTACTAACATTTTTTTAACCTATTCCTTATGGGATTGACCCAAACCTAGTTGGGTCAATATATTTGACAGCGCCCACTTTATATTTTATTACAAGGTGTAATTTGAGCATGATTAAATTTTGGCACCGTTGTTGGGGAGTACGGATAATAAATAGTTTATTGGTGTTTAAATTCTTCTTGTAGTCTTTATTTCGTGATTTACGTTTTTGTATGTTTTTGTTCTTGAGTCTTCATAGGACATGGTGGATTGCACTAGACCATTCAACCTACCCCTTTGGGAAGGACTAATGGAAGAACAACGAGTCGAAGCCCTACAAATGGCTGAATAAGCTAAACAAACTCAGCAAGATAGGAGAAATGATCTATAAGAAGAAGAGATTTAGCTAGATGAGGTTTTTTTCACTAGGGCGAAGTGGTACCCCCTCTACCAGAAACACTAAGTTCGACATCACCAGCACCATAGTACAACTATTGAGCATGAAGGGGATGTTTAAAGGACTTACTAGAGAAAATTTCATCCAGCATTTAATCAATTTTACAGGAATATGCAATGCTTATAGACTGCTAGGGGTGACATAGGAAGCTATCAGGCTTAGGTTGTTTCCATTCTCATCGATAGGGGAAGCTACGTTGTGGTTACATAAGTTTTCTAATGAATTTATTACCATCTGGACAGAGATTACTGCAACATTCTTAAAGAGATTTTTCCCAACCTCATAGATGATTTAGCTAAGGGATGAGATAAGTAACTTTATACATATGATGGGGGAAGCTCTGCATGAGGCTTGGCTCAGTTTCAAAAAGAAGCTAAAGTAGTATCCTAATCACAAGCTTCCAGAGGAAGTTCTTTTGGAGATATTTCAAAGGTCACCAAGCGCCTCCAACAAAGTTGTAGTAGATGGGATAGTAGAGGGTTATATGATGGCTCATACTTCTGCAGAATCAAGTGAAATACTAGATAAGATGACAAAGACCAACGGAGCATGGGACACTTGAGAATTGGAGGTTGCTGCTATAAATTATTCTAAAGGCATGACAACAGAGTGGCGGATGAAAGAAGAACAATGGGATCAGGATATGGCCCATTTCAAAATTCAATTACAATTGATAACCAAGCATCTAATAACAAATGAACTCACAAAAAGTTCATCCCGACTAAGAGCGATAACAAACTTCCATTTGAACATGCTTTAGTTGTGGAAGCTATAGTGGACAAGAAGAATATTGACATAGGACAAATGTTGTGCTTGGAGTTAAAGGAGAGAGCTATACAGACTGCTACCTCCCTTGCATTCCCTTTCTTGGTGACAATACTTTGTTAGAAGTCTAGCGTACCATTCCTTCCTAGGGAGAATTTTTTCGATGATGCTTTTCAGGTTGTAACACCCTAAAGTTCCTTCAACCAAACTCTAGAATTGGAATGAAAAACCAGAAAAGAAGCCAGAAAATCCTGCCTCAGAACGACTCAACCATTGAATCGTTGTCAGGATCAATGACCCGTCAGAAGAGTCATGTAAGATCCTCCAAATTTTCTCCTAGGTACCAATGAGTTGTAGAATGACTCGTTGTATAAAGGAACGAGTCTTCCTGTTGCTCATTGTAACCTAGTCCAGCAACCTGTTACATCCTTCTTTCAGACAATGAGGCAGACGACGAGTCATTATTTGATGTAAGGACTCATCCTATGAAGCCATTGAATGAAATCCAGAAAATGCTAAGCTTCTCCCAGTGACAACGGTTGGAAACAACGACCCTTTTATTAGATAACGGGTCATTCTATCTGTCCATTGGGGGAATCTAAAATCTTTTCAAAACTTTTCCCAGTGATAAAGAGTGGAACCAACGAGTCATTGTTCAACCAACGAGTCATTATTCCTTTCCATTGGTCAAGTCCAAATACTGTTCAAAATCTCCTCCAATGACAACAAGTGTGCCGTTGTGCCCACCAACGAGCCATCATGTCATCTTTTGTGAGAATTCCTGAGAAAGGAAATTTCCAGTCCAAAAACAATGACTGGTACCAACGAGTTGTGGCCACAACCAATGACTCATTGTGAGGCATGTTGGACAGTCAGATTTTAAAACGGTTACCCAGGGGTATTTTTGTAAAATTCTTAGCTCCTAACACCTAAACTACGTCATTGTTTGATAAATATTAAGGGGTTAAAGAGTTAGCCAACATTCCCCCTCATTCTCCTCGCACTCTCATAATTTCTTCTGTAAAGTCTCAAACAGGCATTTCAAGGAAAGAGCAAGGGTTTCAATCTTCTCCTCAGGTTCTCAAGTGTTTTCTCTGGGAATTTTCCTATAGTTATGTGGGACATCAACATGGATTCCCTTTCACCCTTGTGTCTCAAAATATTTTTAGAAAAATATAATAATTTCCAGCCCTGTAGGAGATTAGAAGCTGTGGTTTTTCAATCAGCTTATGAACTCCTTAATCTTAATAATTATTCAAGTCTTCCATGACAATTACTAATTGAAATTCATGCCTTGGTTTCATTAATATAGTATGCTTCACGGCCCTACTCTATAGCATGATTTTTGAATAAAACGTGCATGATTTAGAATGTGGTTAGAAATGTTGTTTTATCATGATATTTTCACTTTAGTATGAATTTTAGCATAAATGCTTTGACTGAAAGTTAATTTACTCAGTATGCTCATACATTCAGTGCTCTTTAGACTGTCATGACACTTTTAGACAAAGTAGCTCTGACAAGTTGTAGAACACCTATTTCTTTCAGGTCCTTTAGACTCTCAGGATACTTGCAGATAAGTAGTTCTGACTTTGTCTTAGAACATCAGTTTTGAGCTATCAACACAATTAGATTTAATTAGATTTTCAGTTGGGAGTAGTACTTAGCACCGAGCGTGCTGGGGTTCGACACACCTAGGTTTCAAAAACCATGTGCCAGTATAGGTTATTAGCTTGAATTGGCCCCAAATAATGATCATACAACTCAACCACTATACCATGGCAAGGTAAAGTGGGCTCTCTTCGATGGGGTGTATACATCGAACTCCACGTTTAGCTCACATGGTTACATGTCTTTTAACAGACACTCCCACAGTACAATATAGTCATATTCCTTAGTCCAGTCTAATGTATCAAATTTTAGGATATGCTTATGACTCTAACTCAGTTTATCAGTTCATATAATATCTCAAATATGTCAGATTAATTGTAGTATTCATGATTTCTAATGGAGTTTTTGCATGTTATTTCAGTGTAGTTTACGAGTTATTAGTATATGTATGTTTTATTGACATCTCACATATTCAGTACATTTCATGTACTGATTGCATATTTCTTAAGCTATATTATTTTATGATAGAGGCTCGGGATCTCAGACTAAGCAGGGGGGTTAGCTTCTCTTTCATGCTTATTATAGTAGAGTTCCATTGGTGAGTCCTCACCTTTTGAGGACCAGAGTTTTCATCTTCAGCATTTGTTATTTTCAGTTTTAGTTTTAGACCTTAGAGTTAGGTGAAGGTTTGTCCCAGCAACTCATCAGTGTCTTATAAAAATCTTTCAGACAGAATATGTTAGTTTCAGCTTGAGTTTCAGTGTTTGAGAAAATGTCAGTAATTTATCATATGCTATTTATTTATTAAACTATTTGGTTATTATTTTTAAACAACTTCCACTTAATAATCTTTTATAGTAGTTCATTCATTATAGAATTATTCCATGCCATGGCTTTGCTTGGGGTCACTTGTGATCCTAAGTACCGTGTCGCGTCTAGGGTGTAGACTCGGGTCGTGATAAACTTGATATCAGAGCCAGGTTTAGAGTATTGTAGGATGTCTAAAAGCCACATCATGTAGAGTCCTCTTCACGGGTGTGTTGTGCTACATTTATGAGGAGGAACTTGCGAGGTGGTTTAGGAAAAATTTCCTTTCTTCATGATTCTTATCGTGCTTAGAGTTTTAATATCTAAAACATCCTCCTAACTCGTGCTCTACCCTTGTCAGTTGACAATACCTCATAATAGAGGAAACAGAAGGAGTAACCATTATGCTAACCAGCTAGCGCACTAGCTCCAGCAGCCCCTTAGGATGATCAGGTGTCACATTCAAAGTTTCTGGCAACTATTCAAATGACGGCTCAAGCGATGACCAACCAAGTCAACTAGCAGGTCATCATACCCGCCAATCCCAATGGATCTACAACTACTTCTAGAGTACGAGATTTTACTTGGATGAGTCCCTTAGCATTTCATGGGTATATCGTAGATGAGGACCTACAGGAGTTCATTGACGAGGTTCAGAAGATCACCCAAACCATGGGTGTTACTTTTGTAGAAAGTGCAGATTTGGCTACTTATCAGTTAAAAGGAGTGTCTCAAATATGGTATGGGCAGTGGAAAGAGGGAAGGCGAAATGGTGCAGGTTCGGTAGAGCGTGACGAATTTGTGACTACATTCTTGGACAAATTCTTTACCCAGGAGCTAAGGGAAGCTAAGACCACTGAGTTTGTGAAATTAAGGTAGAACGACATGACAGTGCAGGACTATGCATTAAAATTCATTCAATTATTAAAGTATGCTCCAGAAATAGTTACAGAGCTAAGGATTCACATGCTCAAGTTCGTGAATGGAGTCTCGAACTAGGTGGTCAAGGATGTAATACCTAGAAAGCCCTAATATAATACCCAGGAGTGAAATGGAGAAAAATAGGAAAAATGGCACTAGGTCACAAAACTAGTAGTTCTGTGACCCATGGGGTAGACCACGAGTTGTGAGTTGGAATTTTGGGATTTGAGGTCCCCACGGACGTGACCACGAGTCGTGGTAAGACCCTATGACTCGTTGACTCAGTTGTAGGCAAGATTTTATGGAAGAGGAAGGGGACGTGGCAGTTTACCCTTCAGAAGGTCCCCACGAGTCGTGGTCAGTCACCACGATTCAAGGGATGGGTCGTGGTCAGCATGTTGGATAAAATTTTAAGTCTAAGGTAGTGAAGGTGAAGAGTGGTGAACACGAGTCGTGGTCACCTGTAATGACTCATGAGGTCCCCCGTGACGAGCCCTAGATGATCTATTAGACAGTTTACTTGACTACCGATGCCACGACTCGTTACATTGGAGGATGACTCGTCTAGTCCCTAATCAGGACTAGCAGTCAGCTATTTTCTGTGAGTTTAGTAAGGGCTTTTCCATAAATCCTATGATCCTAAGGCCTAAACTACATCGTTTTAAGCTATGAATAATGAGTTTTAAGAGGGGTAAATTCATTTTAGGCCATTCTTACAAATGCATGCAAAGTTAAAGAGTTAGAGAGGTGATCAAACTCATTCTCCTTCAAGTTTTCTTCAATTTCTCACTGGGCAATCAAGGAGTGATAAAATCAAATCTTCCCTGGGTATGTAGGGGTATGAATGGGTGAATCCATTCATACCCAGGCCCAATCTCTCTCTAAATCATAGAAATTCCTATGTTTC
>JACEIK010000618.1:309245-323899 GCA_018107945.1 Datura stramonium
GAAATAGAGCTAGCCAGGCACCAGATGTGCTTAGGCTCACCAGTTAGCAGTCCAGGTCCTACTAGGGCACCAGGTGCCAGTCATACCCCCCAAGGCAGGGGCGTGACATTTCTATACTTGTCGGGTTAGGTTGGGGTGTTGTCCCATCAACCCATCAGATTTATTAGAGGCTTTCAAACTACGTGCAGTGTTTAGATGTCATGTATGAAATACGTTTCATTTTATATGATTGTCATGATTATGCTTCCGCTATGTTATTACATTAAGTATTCTTCTTTGCTTGATTGAGTTAGACCTATGTTCATGCCATGGGTCGAGTTGGCGTGTCTCGGGGCTCCGTGTTCCATGTTGCAATTTGGGTCTACGTTCGGATCATGACAAAGAAGTGCAGGACTGCCATGCTTATTAATGAGATGGATATCTCCAGACATATTATCTACGCACAACAGATAGAGGAGAAGAAACTGGAAGAGATAGAGAGAGAGAGTTACGAGCAAGGACAGGCCAGTTTGAGTATTTTGAAAAGAGGTTCGGAGGTAGTAGTCACCCACAACAGACCTCCAGCAACCTCATTAGCTAGTGCTCCTTCTTCCAGCCCTCAGAAAGATCCGAGGGGTGGAACATCAAGCTCCCAATCACAGAGCCATATCTCCAGGAGTCGCACTTTTCCAATAAGTTCTATGTATGGTAAGAACCATCAAGGTGAGTGCCATCTGGGTAAGGAGGGTTGTTTTGGTTGTGGCCAGCTAGGTCACAAGTTGAGAGATTGTCCATCAGTAGGACGGGGAAAGGTCCAGCCCACCATATCGGCAGCTTCGCCCGGTCATTTAGTTTAGTAACGTACTACCTCATGTATAGGTTATGTCCAGTGCCAGAACCACTTTTATGCCCTATCCTCCCGTCAGGACCAGGAGAACACAACTGATGTAGTCACTGGTATGTTACGTCTCTTTCAAATAGATGTTTTTCTTTACTAGATCCAGGAGCCACACTTTCTTTCGTGACTCCTTACATTGCTTTCCAATTTGATATTACTCCAGAAATTCTCTCAAAGTCCTTTTCAATATCCACTTCGGTTGGTCATTCAGTTAGAGCTAGCGGGGTGTATAAGGATTGTTTGATCACAATGCTTCAAAAAGTCACCTCAGTTGATCTAGTAGAGTTAGATATGGTCGATTTTGACTCATTCTTGGCATGGATTGGTTACATTCTTGCTATGCCTGAGTTGACTGCAGAACCAAAGTCATTATATTCTAGTTTCCTAATGAACCAGTCCTAGAGTGGAAGGGTAGTACTTTAGTGCCTTCGGGGCAATTTATCTCATACCTTAAGGTTAGGAAAATGATATCGATGGGGTACATCTATCACTTAGTTTGGGTTGAGGATTCTATTACTAAGACCCTGACACTTTAATCAGTTTAAGTTCTAAATGAGTTCCCTGATGTGTTTCTCGAGGATCTTCCTTGAGTCCCTCTCGAGCGGGAAATAGACTTCGGCGTAGACGTTCTTCCAAATACCCAACCTATCTCTGTTCCTCCTTGCAGAATGGCTCTAGTTAAGCATAAAGAGAAAAAGGAACAGCTGAAAGACCTTCTAGATAAAGGCTTCATCAGACCCAACATCTATCCATGGGGTTCCCTAGTCCTCTTCGTGTCGAAGAAAGATGGTACACTCAGAATATGCATCGACTACCATCAGTTGAACAAGGTCATAGTCAAGAGCAGGTATCCTCTACCCAGGATTGAGACTTTTTTGACAAACTTTAGGGAGCTAGTTGTTTTTACAAGTTAGATCTCAGACCAGGATACCACCAGCTCAAGGTCAGAGAATGTGACATTCCAAAAACAGCCTTTAGAACTCAATATGGTCACTACGAATTCGTAGTTATGTCTCTTTGACTAACCAATACGCCTAAAATTTTTATGGATCTGATGAATAGTGTATTCAAGAAGTACCTGGACATGTTTGTTATTGTCTTAATAAATGATATTCTTGTTTACTGTAGAATAGAAGAGGAACATGCAGATCATGTGACAATAGTTTTATAGACTCTTAGGGATTGCAGTTGTTCTAAATTAAGCAAGTGAAAATTCTAGTTGAAATTAGTTGCATTCCTTGGCCATGTGGTCTCCAGTGAGGGTATTCAAGTGGATCCTCAAACGATAGCGACAATCAAGAACTAGCCAAGACCCACCTCTCCGTCATTCATAAGGAGTTTCTTGGGCCTAGCCGGTTACTATAGATAGTTCGTAGAAGGATTCTCCTCCATTGCATCTCCTTTGATCAGACTAAGTTAAAAGAAGGTGAAGTTTCAGTGGTCTGATGAATATGAAAAGAGTTTTCAGGAGTTGAAGACTCAACTCACTACAACCCCAGTTTTGACTCTGCTAGAAGGGTCAGACGGATTCATGATCTATTGTGATGCCTCCAGAGTTAGTCTTGGTTGTGTTCTGATGCAACGAGAAAAAGTCATAGCTTATTCCTCTAGATAGCTCAAGGTTCATGAGAAGAACTAGCCGACTCATGATATTAAGCTGGCAGCGGTAGTATTTTCCTTGAAGATTTGGAGGCACTATCTTTATGGAGTTCACATGGATGTTTTTACTGACCACAAGAGCCTACAGTATGTGTTCAGTTTTAAGGACCTGAATTTGCATGAGATAATGTTGTTGGAGTAGTTAAAACACTACAATATAAGTGCATTTTATCTTATGGGAAAGGACAATATAGTGGATAATGTCTTCAGTAGAATGTCTATGGGTAGTGTTGCTCATGTAGAGGAGGATAAAAAAGAGCTGGCAAAGGATATTCACATAATAGCTCGGTTAGTGGTCTAGTTGGTTGATTCAGTAGAAGGTGGAGTTGTGGTCCCTGAGAGGGTCAGAATCCTCCTCGGTGTTGGAGGTTAAGCCAAAGTAGGATGAAGACCCAATTCTAGTCAAGATGAAGGAAGCAATCCTAAGGAAAGAGGTGGAAGCATTCTCCATAGGAAAAGATGGCGTGCTCCATTACCAAGGCAGGTTGTGTGTTCCCAATGTAGATGATTTGAGACGATAGATACTGATGGGTGCTCATAACACTAAGTACTCTATTCACCCAGGTGCCACCAAGATGCACCATGACCTATGGGAAGTCTACTAGTAGAATGGCATGAAGAAGGACATTGCAGAATTTGTGGCTAAGTATCCAAAATGTCCAACAGATTAAGGTTGAACATCAGGGACCTGGGGGTATGACTCGGGATATTAGCATTCATACTTCGAAGTAGGAAGAAGTGAAAATGTACTTCATTATAGGTCTATCTCATACACGCTGACGACATGACTTAATTTGGGTGGTTGTAGACCAGATGACTAAGTTGGCACATTTCCTACCAATTAAGACCACAGACTCAGCAAAGAGGATTATTCTAGATTATACATTCGGGAGTTAGCCAGACTGCATGGAGTTCCCTTGTACATCATTTCAGATAGGGGTACTCAGTTCACCTTGCACTTCTGGAAGTTATTTCAGAAAGGACTTGGTACTCAGGTCAAGCTCAGTACAACTTTTCACCCATAGACAGATGGTCAGGCTGAGTGGACTATTCAGAATTTGGAGGATATGTTGAGGGCTTTCATGATTGATTCAAGGGAAATTAGGATGATCACCTACATCTCATTGAGTTTTCTTACAATAATAGCTCGCACTCCAGTATGCAGATGGCCCCATTTGAGGCATTATATGGTAGGAGGTGAAGATCTCCTATAGGATGGTTTAAGGTTTTTGAATCTACCTTAATAGGACTTGATTTGGTGCATGAGGCAATGTAAAAGGTTCAGTTTATCAGGGAACGGCTGAAAACAACTTAAAGCCGACAAAAACCGTACATGAATATAAGGAGAAGGGACATGGAATTTGCTGTGGATGATTGGGTATATCTGAAAATTTTACCTATAAAAGGGGTGATGAGGTTCGGGAATAAAGGAATGCTCAACCACAGATATGGTGGTCCTTACCGAATTTTAAGAAGCATTAGCAATATGGATTATGAGTTGGATTTTCCAGCAGAGTTAGCATCAGTGCACCTAGTCTTCCATGTGTCCTTGTTGAAGAAATGCATCGGTGATCCGACCTCACTAGTGCCTATAGACAGTGTTGGAGTAAAGGACAGTCTCTCTTTCGAAGAAGCTTCAGTTCAGATCCTAGACCGTTAGGTTCATAAGTTGAGGAATAAGGATATTGCTTTAGTAAAAGTTTTATGGAGGAACTAGCCAGTCGAGGGAGCTACATGGGAAGCAGAAGGAGATATGATGGCTAAATACCCTCACCTATTCCCTTCCAGCTCAACTTTAGAATCTGGTACAAAATTTCTCCTTAGTACTCTATTCACTTCCATACTCATCAACTCTATTCATGTTTTAGTGTGCACCCTAGTTGTATGAATTCAGTTAGTATGTCTATCTCAATTCGAAATTAGTCACTCCTTTAGTAATCAGTTTATAGTTTTCAGTTCAGGATTAGAGCTCTTTCCCCAGTCCTTCAACTTACTTAGCCTTCATTCAAGGATGAATTTTTCCAAGGGAAGATATTGTAACACTCTAAAAGTTTCTGAAACCAAACCCTAAACTTGGAATGAAAACTAGAAAAGAAACCAGAAAATCCTGCCTCAGAATGACTCAACCAGCGAGTCATTGTCAGGAACAATATACTATCGGAAGAGTCATTGTAAGCTCCTGCATATTTCCTCCCAAGTACCAATGACGTAGAATGACTTATTTTATAAAGTAACGAGTCGTCCTGTCATTCGTTGTAACCCAGTCCGGAAATCTATTAAATCTTTCTTTCAAATAATGAGCAAGATGAAGAGTCATTGCTGGATGAAACAACTTGTCCTATGAAGTCATTGAATGAACTCTGGAAAATACTAAACTTCTCCCAGTGACAACGGTTGGAATCAATGACCCATTGTTTTAGATAATGGGTCATTCTGTCCATCCATTAAGGGAGATATAGAATATCTTTGAAACATTCCCCAGTGATAATGAGTGGGAAAATGACCCATTCCACATAACGATTCATTGTTCCCGTCCGTTGGTCAAGTCCAAAAACTGTTCAAATTTTCCTCTAGTGACGATGAGTAGTAACAATGACCCGTTGTACCCACCAACGAGCCATCGTTTCATCCATTGTGAGAATTCCAGAGAAGGGAAACTTTCAGTCTAAAAACAATATCTGTAACTAACGAGCAGTGGTCACAACCAATAGCTCATTATGAGGATCATTGGATCTGGACAGTCAGATTTTAAAATGGTTATCTAGGGGCATTTTGTAAAATTTTAAGTGCCTAACTCCTAAAATACATTTTTTGGGGTAAATATTAAGGGGTTAAATGGAGTTAGTCGACATTCTCCCTCACACTCCTAGAATTCCCTCCGTAAAGAATTAAACAGGCAGTTCAAGGCAAGAGAAAGGGTTTCAATCTTCTCCTCAGGTTCTCAAGTGTTTTCTATGGGAATTCTCCTAAAGGTATGTGGGACTTCAACAAGGTTTTCATTTCACCCTTGTGTCTCAAAATATTTAAAAAAAACTTAATAATTCTTGCCCTGTAGGATATTAGAGGCTAGGGTTTTTCAGTCCGTTTGTGAACTCCTTAATCTTAAAAATTCTTCAAGTGTTCCTTGACTATTACTATATGAAATTCATGTCTTGGTTTCATTTATACAGTATTCTTCCTAGCCTTTCTCTAAAACATCATTTTAGAATAAAACTTGCATGATTTAGAATCAAGTTAGAAATGTTGTATTATCATAATATTTTCACTTGAGTATGAATTTTAGCATAAATGTTTTAATTGAATGTTAATGTTCTCTGTATGCTCAAATTTTTAGTGTTCCTTAGATTGTCATGATACTTTCATATAAAGCATCTTTGATAAGTCATAGCACATCAATTTCTTTCAGGTCCTTTATACTCTCAGGACACTTTCGGATAAGTGTGAACTTGAGGCAGAATGACATGACATTGCAGGAGTACGCATTAAAATTCACTCAACTGTCGAAGTATGCTCTATAAATGGTTGTAGAGCCGAGGGCTCGAATGATCAAGTTCGTGAACAGAGTCTCGGACATGGTGGTCAAGAAGTGTAGGACTGCCATGCTTATCAATGAGATGGATATCTCCAGACTCATTATCCACGCACAAAAGATAGAGGTGGAGAAAAAAGAGGAGATAGAGAGGGAGAGTAAACGAGCACAGACAGGTCAGTTTAGGTATTCTCAGCAAAGGTCGGGCATTAGTAGTCGCCAACAGCAGCAACAATAACCTCCAGCACCCTCACCACTTAGTGCTTATTTTTCCAGGCCCTATATAGACTGAGGAGTGGAACATCAGGCTCCCAGTAAAAAAAATATGTCTCTAGCAGCTGCACTTTTCCAGTATGTTGTAAGTATGGTACGAACTATAGGGGTGAGTGTTGTCTGGGCAAGGAGGATTGTTTTGGTTGTTGCAAGTTGGGTCACAGGTCGAGAGATTACCCTTCAGTAGGACGGGGGAAGGTCCAATCCACCACATTGGCAGGTCGGCCAAGTCATTCCACTCAGCAAGGTATACCTTAGGTACAGATGGTGGCCAGCACCAGAACCACTTCTATGCCCTATCCTCCCCTCAGGACCATGAGATCTCACCTGATGTAGTCACTGATATGTTACGTCTCCTACACATAGATGTTTATGCTTTACGAGATCGAGGAGACACACTTTCTTTCATGACTCTTTCCATTGCTGTCTAGTTTGATAATATTTCAGAAATTCTCTCAGAGCTACTTTCATTCTCTGCTACGGTTGGTTAGTTAGTTAGAGCTAGCTGGATTTATAGACTAATTGATGACTTTCTGGCATTCGTGGCCACCATTGTTGAGCATGCTCTTCAGCTACTCTAGGACATTATTAGGAGCTCCCATGAGGCCTTAAGCTCCCGTCTAAGGGTTATGTACACCATGTTAGTCCGGCTTGAGCAGGGTGAGAGTTCATTCAATATTTGAGCCTCAGGAAAGATTTAGCTAAGACCAAAGCCACAGTGCTAGATTTACAAACTCGAAAATGGTAGCCTGAGGAGGTATGAATATCGCTGGTGGACCGGATACCACCTATGTCTAGCCTCATGGATTTTCTTCCTCATGTGGTTGCGTTCCACCCGAGGCAGGCTTAGTTCTCACCGCCATCAATATTAGTCTCCAGGGCCACCACTGACACTACCCCACAAAAGCAGGTTCCTACTCACACTCCAGCTCAAACAGCCACTCCTTCCCCTCTACTTGAGAAGGAAAAGAGCCAGGTAGAGGAGGAGCCATCAGTTGATTTAGATAAACCTACAGTAGAGGATGAGGCTCTTAAAAAGGAGATAGTGGCCTCACGTTTTAACACTCGAGGCCTATCTCATGACACTGAGTCTAGCCCCTCCGTACCACCTTAGTAGTGACCTATATTAGTGCGGTTTGAGCACTACAAGAAGATTCTACCACTCTTTTGCTCTGTCATTTTATTTTTATGTGCATTGAGGGCACTACACCATTTTATGGTGGGGGTGGATATTATTTATCCATGTGTCGCATCCATTGCTTGTATTATTTTTTGTGTTGAACTTATGTTTTGTATGATATAATTCCTTTTGATTGAGTTGATAGATGTGTGTGATATCCCATTTTACTACATTCATAGTATAGATTTGTCTTTGGTTTTTCTTATTTCTTTCTTAGCTTAGGTTCCTCCTGGGTTTTCTTAGTCATGGTTCTTTTCCAAGAGACTTAATTACTATTGAATTTGGCATAATAATATAGTTAAAGAGTCATAGTATGTGGGCCTAATGATAGATTGATAGGCGACATTCTTAAGGTACCAGCCTACTCGTTTAGTTGTCTTTGGTTGAACATTTTGTTTTTGACTTAGGTGGTGGTAGAAATTAAGTTCCTTACATGCTTATATTGATTTTTGAAAACAATTCCCCCTCTCAAAATTTTTCACCATACCTACTTGTTATTGACTTATATACCTCAACTTTTAACATGAAATTGTAGCAGTATCTCCCTAGTTGAGAGTGATTTGTTTAGTCATTTTGAGATCCATGTGCCAATGTGTAAAAAGAAATTTTGCTTGTTCATTCGAATTGGTCACATTCTAGAACTTGTCTTGCTACTTGTGCTCAAATTTAGGATTGATTATTGGTAGTATAGATGAACTTAGGTCTTCTTTGTTCTTCAAAAGCCATATTTTCCTAAATAGACCTACCAAATGATGCATGTATCCCTAGTCTCCCTTTTTGAGCCTCAGATTTTTTTCTTAATCAACTACAATAATGCCAAAACCAATTCTCAAGTTGACCCTCTTTGGAACTCATCCTCCATGACACATTGAAAAGTGATGAAAATTGACCAAAACAATGTAACTTGGGATAGATAAGGTAGAAAATAAAGAAATAGGTCAAAAGATGGTTTTTTTTATCATATCGTGAAGTGTAACTAAGCAACGAGCTAAAAAGAAGGAAAGAAAAAGAAAACAAAAAAGAAAAAGAGAAAAATGATAATTGAGTGCACAAAAACACTTTGGGGTGTGAAAAGTTGTTAAGAAAAGAGATGGAAAGAAAAGAAGGAGTCAAAAAGGTAAAAAGATTGTTGAAAAGAGATGAAGTGTTTAGGGATGGTAAAGGAGTCACAAAAAGTCATATTTGTACACTACCAGCCCTTTAAACTTCATTACAAGCTAAGAAAAGCCTTGTGTGATCTTAACTCGTATATCCAAGAGGAAATACACTTGAGGAAATAGGCAAGCATATGGTAGTTGTGACTGTTCCTATGAACTTCTTTGTGAGAGTTTAGTGTATTTCTCTCCTCTCTTGATCTTGTGTGTCCTTACTTGGTGTGTAGAACTGCTTCAGAAATATGGACACTTTCCTTGATCAGATTGTGAGGGCATGTGATCACGTCCAAATCCACTTCTCGCTAGGAGAGAGTGTACACGGTCGTTCACAATATAATTTATCCAACTTTATCTTTTGGGGTTTAATCCAAAGGGAATTGGAATAGATCACTACTAAAGTTGTATGTCAACCTAAACTAGTTAGCATCATTATATAACAATACATAAAGTAAATTTTGGGGAAAAAAGAGAACACCATATGATTCTACTCAATATCAAAATAAAGTAATGCAAGTTGAAGCAACAAGGAAAGAAAGTACTAGAGATGTGTTATTGATGGGGCAACGATAGGATTGGGGTTAATCAACAACTCTTTAGAATCAACTACAAACATGAAAAGCCATGGAAAAGTCTATACCCGATGTCTTTCAACCACTTCGGCATATTATACTTGTGTTCTTTCAAATCGCACGCTCAATTAACACATTACCATATTGTCTTGGGGAAGAATTAAGCGATTTCTAGCCTTTATACTTAAATTGAGTTATGAAAATGGATTTTGTCTATTTCTAGCCCTTCCCCACATTTGCAAAACTCAAAACCGCATGAATGCTTTTTCACCCATATCCTACATCCATTTTCAAGCAAAAGTAAGATAAGTAAATACAATATATGTTTGCAACCATAAATATTTGAATTAAAACTTGGAGAAAGCATTAGATTCATACATAATAAGTGACTTTAAGACTAAATTAATAACACCCAATCAAATCTAAACGCACATCAAGCACACACATCTAGAAATCAAATTAGCTACTCATGAATATAAATAAGAGAATTAAATCAATAAGAGATTCAATCACATTCATAATTGAGTTGTAAATTTGAGCTTCAATTGTACACTATAATGGAGAATTCCAACCCTAAAGTATTGAAGAAGGAGAAGAAGAAGACTATCTCTTACTTCTCTTTATATTTCTCTCTCTATAAATTTAGCTAATCAAAAAGTACTATTTTGTCTCCAAAATTAAAGTATGTATTGAATAGAAAAAGACTGAATTTGTTATGCTGTATGAATTCTCATTTTTCCCTCAGAAGCTTCAAAATCATTCTTGTGTCAGATCTGGACAGCTTTGCCCTTCTTAGCATGGCGTCACTTGTGCGACACCTAATGTTCCACAGGTGCTCATCCGCGAGATGTAGGTGCTTCGCCGGTAAATTCACATATGTCCAGTTTGGCTTCTGCATCTGCACTTGCATTTTGCAGGTGCCAGAATGCATTCCATATTTCTCTTGTAGCTTAAGGCGATTCACTTGGCATCTCACTTGCGTTTCGCTGATGCAAGACCTGCGAGATGCAGGTCTAGTATTTCTATCACTTGATCTTTATTCAATTTCTTTGATTTATTTGTTTGATCTTAATACCTACAATATTAAAGGAAAAAGGCGTAAAACCTTCCTAAATGAGTTGAAAAAAAAAGCACAAGTTCATGCTTAAAAGCCTAATAAGTTGGTAAATTACCAACTCATCAGCATGTAACTGCGAATGGCTAGCATGTTTTACTTATCGAATATAGGTCTATACATGTTGACATAATGTCACTAGTGGAGATTGCATGCCTAGTTGGAACAGTTACCAAAAAATTAGTTTTTGTTAAATGGAGGGGGTGGCTCAACTGAAATGTGTGTCTTTGTAGCTATTAATCACAACCACCCTAGTCATTGCATTTTGTGATGCCGAAACATTAGTTTAGGTATTGGGTACCAAAAACAAGTGATTTATGGATATTATTAGGAGGGCCATGCAGGTCTAATATAGTCCACCTTTCGATCCATAGGGTCTTCTCTTTTTAGTTGCTTGAGGACAAGCAAATGCTTTAAGTTGGGGATGTTGATGTGTCTGGAATTTGTGACACATATTTGCTTCATTGTGTAGCATTTTGCATGTCTTTAGGAGCTATATTTAATGGAAACTAACCTCATTATCCTATACTTCAAGAACCCAAGATAAAAAAAAAAGAGGAGTTAAAGACAAAATTTTGTCCATAAGACAAAGCAAAGGATAGACCGCCTTTTGAAGGGCAATCCACACGTTTAATTATCCAGCAAGTGCCACAATTTGTAGAAACCATTTTGTAAATGTCACCACCCGAGCTGGGACCCTGGACCGAGACATGGGTCCTAGAACCACGAATGGCTTCAAGCTAACCCATGGGACATATATAGCATAAGTAAAAGCATTACTAAGTGGAAATAAAGCATATTCATAATACAAGAAGAAGTCTGCACTGCATTATCAACATGAACGTAAACACAATCCAACATCACTAAACCATCTATACATATGTCACTACCCGAGCTAAGACCCCGGATCGAAACACGAGACCTAGAGCCATGAATGGCTCCAAGCTAACCCATGGTACATACATAACATAATTTAAGAGCATAAACAAGCAGAAATTAAAGCATAAATACAACATAAGAGAAAGTCTGCTTATCATAAGGTAAAAAGTGTAAACACAACTCAACAATGCTGAACATGTCTATACATGATTGTCTTAAAAGCCTCTACTAGTACGATAAACTGATTGTACAATACCCCCAACTAGCTCACTAGGTCTTAAACTAAAAGTCATGATCAAAACGTAAAACTGATAATTTCCCCAGAGGATGAGGACTCACCCAAATGGGAATAGGACTGGACTTCTCAAGAGAGAGCTATCGGTGAGACTGAGCTGGATCACCCGAACTTATGTCATGAGATGATATAGCATGGCATATGTGGTCAGTACTTTGAATGTACTGCATTGGCAAGGTAAGTAAAACGTGCTAGTAAAATATTAATTAAAATCATGAATATAAATCAAGATTGATCATGAGAGTAAGAACAACATGCTAAAGGCCATATATCTGAACTATACGCAATAATAAACTATTAAACATAATCTTATCATAATGACTCAATGTTTAGAAACAAAAATCAAATAGTATTCCATACTTGAAATCGTAAAAGAAAGCTCATAAACTAATCAATGGGTCAAATATGCTATAAAACATAATATTATGAGTCTTGAACATGATTAACTCAAATCATAAGGAATAATGGGAGACTCATCATAACGGACAATCATCATGTATGAGCGCATGATGATCCTACATCTGGTCACGTGGAGGAGAGCAATCATAAGCCTTATCAAGGTAAAAAAATGAATGAGGTGTTACATCACGGGTGTGCCCTCGGGCGGGGGAAGCATTCTCTTAAAAGGTTCCAATAATAATATATCCTACATTATTATGTATTTCAGAGACCAGGGTCCTCGGAATCCCTGGCCTACTCAGTGCTAAACACTACTCCCAAAACATGCATATTACTCATATATTTCTTATTCTTAAAACATATCTTAAATCTGAATAATTTGGGAGTGTTTGACTCTGAAACATTTCATTACTTAATCTTGTAAGCCTTCTCTAAAATCATGATAAGCATACTTAACTTGCATGGGATCTCCCAAATCATAAAGCCATACATACTTGAAACTTCATTAATCGAAGTCATTAAATCATAATTTATGAATTCAGAAACATTCATGCATAGTAGATAACTCATCATATTTGAAATCATAGACGCATACACTTGAATTTTATAAATCATGCATGATAGAGCATAATTCTCATAAACTTGGAATAATGATTTAATAATTAAATTAAGAGTAAAATCTGCCCCTATAGTCTTAAATCATCAATCAAAACATGAAGGGATGGGACCCATAGACATAGCATGAAGATTTGCATGAAATTGGGTTAAAATCCTAGAATTGCTATACACTTGATTAGAGACTTGAATTCATCAGTTAGAGAAGAAATTGGACATGAGGGTGGAAGAGATCCCCATTCATGGACCTACATACTTAGGTAAACTTATTGCTAAGCTGGTCTTGAAAGCCCAAGAGGATTGGGGAAGAAATTAATGAGGAATTCTAGCTTGATTTTTGAGGAGGATGAAGTTATGCGATCATAATGACCTAAGCTAGGTTAAACCCTCTTAAAACACTCATTAAGAATCCCATAACGACATCATTAGGTAGTTAGGATCTTAGGAATTCAAAAAACTACCCTGGGAAGTCGCATAAAATTCCTAACTATCAGCTGCAATGACCTACCCAATGAGTCATTGTTGGACTTGACGACTCGTTGGCCATCCGTTGTTTTTAGAGTGCTTCTAGTACACTATTAATTCCTTGACCAATGATTAGACAGGACGAGTCATTCTATGAAACAATGACTCATCACTCCTCTTATCGTCACCACTACCTCGCTTGCATTGATTTCTAAATACTTCCAATGGATCCATACCACTAGTCGTTACATGCCACAATGAGTCATGGTGTCCGTCTGTTTTCTCTGAAACAACATTGACCGTTTACTGAACTCCACATAATGACCCCTTACGAAGACCCGTTGAATGAACTAACAAGTCATTGCTAGACCCATTGTTTCTAGGAAATCTTGAATGATGGATTACAACGAGGCACACAATGGGTCGTTGTTTCCAACAACGACTTGTTCCTTGAGTTGTTCTATGACTCTGGTGCCATTTTCCTGTTTTCTCTGATTCAACCCTTGATTCTGATTTTAGGGACATTTAGGGTGTTACATTATCTCCCATTTGGGAACATTCATCCTCAAATGTAGATTAAGCATACTGAAAGGCTGGGGAAGGAACTGCAATCCCAAAACTAAACAACTATAGCTTAAAACTTACAAAGTGACTGACTCCAAACTGAGATACATGACTGAATTTAATTCATGAAACATACATGCATTCTATGACATAAAATAAACTAACAGACATGAACTTGACATGAAATTTAATAGAGTGCTAAGAAGGAAATTGGTACCTCATGATTAAACTGAGTAGGAAGAGAAAAGATGTGGGTATTGAGATATAGTTTCTGCTTCTACTTCCCATGTACCTCCCTTAACAAGCTGATTTCTCCATAAAACCTTCACTGAGGCTACTTCCTTATTTCTCAACTTCTGAACCTGAAGATCAAGGATCTCAAACTGAAACATCCTCATAAGTAAGGCTATCCTTCACACCTATGCTCTCCATTGGAACAACTAATGTCGAGTCACAAATGCATTTCTTCAACAGAGATACATGAAGAACTAGAAACACCGAAGCTAACTCTACTGGTAGCTCCAACTCATATGCCACTGTAATGCCCCGCTTGGGGGGTATGACTGGCACCTGGTGCCCTACTAGGACCTGAACTGCTATACTACTGATCCTAAGCACTTCTGGTGCCTGAATGGCTCTAACTCTGATTCACGAAATCAACGGGCTATATAGAGGCTGTAAATACAGCCTCCGACCGGCTAGGCCTATAGCCACCTGTACAACCACAACAACTAACCAGAACCACATCATCATAAGGGACCCTATGTGGGCCGACAAGGCCACCATGCTGTCTAGTTACTTCTGAATCAAGTAAACAGGAGCTAAACCACTACGTGATCGACAAGGTCACCACTACCAACTGTATAAGGCCCCACACGGCCATGATAAACAAGCTAAGACATACACATGGCCTCACACGATCGGTAACACTAACCATAGGGAATACACAAGCTGCAAGCCTCTAAGAACACTGATAAGATGATCGGGACAGGGCCCCGGCCTACCCATACTGTACAACAAAAGAATAGAAATAAACCTCTAGCTGTCTAGCTCCGGATGACAGGAGCTGATGACTCAATGTG
>JACEIK010000618.1:333993-348001 GCA_018107945.1 Datura stramonium
GAGTAGATTTGCCCCGTAGTCCAGTCCTTGTGGGATCGATACTTGGCTTACTTGAGCCACTTACTACTTGTTCGACCACGTGCACTTGCGTGTAGTCATCTAGACACCCGAACACCTGGACGGATAGAGTATCAAGAACAATGAGCCTTGCTGAACATCCGTTCTCTCAAGTCATCTACAGTTTTAATGCACAATTGGCCTTGATATGGTAGTACACCCTCTCCCTCTTGGGAGAAAACCTCTGGTCACGATTCGAACGTAGACCCGGATCGTAACACGGGACAACAAACACCGAAAATCTCCAAGTTGAACCATGGCATAAGCATATCTAACGTCATTCACGTGAAGCGGAAGACTAAATATAAAACATAGAGAAAACATAAACACAACATAGCATATCATGACATACGGAATCACTAGACAGACATACAAGTTGAGCACTACATACGGTTTGAAAGCCTCTATCATGTAAGATGGGTTGATTGTAAAACATCCCTAACTAACTTGGCTAAGCTGAAACAAAAGAACAACATAAACATCTAGTCATACAGCCCTTGAAACATGAGGACTCACCAATAAAGCTGATAGTAACTCCGAGATGGTCTAAGGATGAGGATGAGCCTGAGAGCCAGGTCCTGTATCATGAAACGATACGACATAGAAAGTATGCACTCAGTACGTGAAATGTACCAAATATGCAAGGCAAGTAAAATGGAAATTTAGAATATATAAAACTCATAAATGATCATAAGAGTAGGATATCATGCTCATATCATAAATATCGTAACATAACATAAGGCTCAAGATTTTCAAAACATTCGTAATACAATCGTACTCCTGATCATAAGAGAAAAGCTTTATTTAACATGACTTGAGCCAAAATACATAATCATAAACATGCATAAATCATGAGGAACAGTGGGAGATTCTCTTAACCGACAACCCCATATGAGCACACACGAAACCCGACTTGTGACCCTAGTCGGGAGGGTGTTCGTACCTTTCCAAGGGCAGAACCATGAAAGACGTGATCACACATGAGAAGGGGCCAAATGGGCCTGGGACAGTCACAAGGGAGGTCCCAACCTACCTACGGTGGCACGTAGTTGATGAGATCTGGGGCAGAACCTAGGCCCCGAACCTACTCGGTGTTCAATACTACTCCCAAAACATATATAGCACTCATAGTATACTATGAATGAGTTCATGGGATAGTTAAATCTTGATATCGTAACATACTTGTAAATACGTGAACTAGACATGAAATAAGGCACGTGAGTTGGCCAAAACATAATTTATGAATCATAGGTTTAATGAATACTTGTAGATTATGCATATAACTTGTAAATCATCAAATCATGATGGGTAATTGAATAAATCCATAATTCAAATCATAAATCATGCTGGGTTTGTAAATGTCAACAATTGAAGTATAGATCATAAATCGATTCATCATAGATCATGCATAATTAGGCATAATTTACTATAGATCAAAATCAATAATTTTATAAACAAAATAGCTATAAAATCTGATCAAAATCCATAAAATAAGTTGTAAATCACAAGTCATAGTAACCCATTAGCAATCAACAGATTTTCACAAAAATTGAGTTAAAACCCCATGAGATTTTTGATAGATTTTCATGAATAAATAGATAATGGGCATGGGTGTGAATGAAAACACCCATTCGTAACCTTACATACCTGGGTAAGATCAGATTTCATGGTTCTTCGAATGCCTAATGGAGAGTGGATGGAGAAGAGCTTGAACTAGGCTTTAACTCTCTAAAAACTTCTTAATTGCATGCATGGGAATGACTTGTGCAAAGGGGACATAACCTATCTTATCATGCCTAGGAAAATACATAAAACAACGTAGTTTAGGTCCCTAGAGCATAGAAAAGTTTAAAATACACTTAATGAAAATTCCCTTAAAAACTACACTGGGTGGACAAACGGGCGACCCCACGAGTTGTTACATGATACCACAACTCGTGGTCTTGAGTCGTTAGATCCACTGTCTCAATTCCCACTTTTAGATTTTTCCCACAACTTGACAGGATGAGTGATTGCTTCAAATGACGGGTCATTAGGTCGACTGTTGTCAACTTCCTAAAAATCTTAACTTCCCTTACCACGAGCCTCACCACGACTCGTGGTTGCTCCCAACGAGTTGTGATATCAATCTGTTACCTCTATTGGAAATCTAGCAACCCAAACTACGACTGGTGACCACGGGTGGTCACCTCTCACCACGAGTCGTTGGATGACCCATGGTATCTCCAACTACCAGAGTCCAGTTCCTCCCACGACTGATAACAATGATCCGTGGTTTCCAACCACGAGTCATGACATCATCTGTCCTCCAATATTTTCTAGTTTATTAGCCAACTTCAAATTTTGATCCCTGGTCTAATCTTAGGTACTTTCGGGGTATTACAATGTCTCCCCCTTGGGAACATTCATCCTTGAATGTTGGAAAAAAGCATAAAAATGAAGACATGTAATCATTACACCCAAATATTGATCATTTAAACCGAAAACTAACGGAATGACTACCTCCAATTCATACCACATAGCTGGACTGATTTCATGCATCACATACACATCCATATACATAAAAGAAACTTGAACATATGATCTGAACATGAAAACTAAATAGAGTCATAGGGCAAAACTGATACCTCAAGTCGGAACTGAGCCCGTAGGGAATAAGTGTGGGTACCTAGCCATTATATCTGCTTCGGCTTCCTATTTAGCTCCTTCAACATGTTGATTCCTCCATAATACTTTAACTGAAGCTATTTCCTTATTCCTTACCCTCCAAACCTGACGATCCAATATTTCCACTGGAACCTCCTAATAGCTAAAGGCTGTCCTTTAAAGAAACACTTCCACAGGGAAAACTAAAACTGGATCACCCAAACACTTCTTCAAAAGCGATACATGAAACACAGGATGCACGGAAGATAACTCTGAGGGCAACTCCAACTCGTATAACACCTTACCAACCAGTCCAACAATCCGATAGGGGCCAACGTAACGAGGGCTAAGTTTCCCTTTCTTTCAAAAACACATCACTCCCTTCGTGGGAGATACCTTCAGAAACACCCAGTCATCGACATTAAATTCTAATTCTCTTCTTCTCATGTCCGCATAGGACTTTTGAAGACTTTGGGCAGTTTTCAACTTGTCTCTTATCAACTGAACCTTCTCCATTTCCTCATGAACCGAGTCTGGCCCTATCATTGCTGCCTCACCAACCTAAAACTATCCGATGGGCCACCTATATCTCCGCCTATAGAGAACCTCGAATAGCGCCATCCGAATACTAGAGTTATAGCTATTATTGTAAGCAAACTCGATCAGGGGCAAGTGATCATACCAACTACCTTTAAAGTCCATCACACAAGCTCTCAACATGTCTTCAAGAGTCTAGATTGTCTGCTCTATTTGACCATCTGTTTGACCATCCGTTTGCAGGTGAAATGCTGTGCTGAGTTTAACCTGAGTCCCAAGCCCTTTTCGGAACGACCGCCAAAACTAAGAGGTGAATTGAGTACCTCGATCATAAATGATGGATGAGGCCACTCCATTCTATCGAACCAACTCAGTATACATAGATTGGCATAATCCTCTGCTGAATCCGTGGTTTTGATCGATAAAAATGAGTAGCTTTAGTCAGCCTGTCTACCACCACCCATATAGAATCACTGTCGGTGAGTATGAGGTAGGCCTGTAATGAAATTCATATTAATCTCTTACCACTTCCAAGTGGGAATTCTAATATCCTGAAGTACGTCTCCCGGCCTTTGATGCTCGACCTTTACTTGCTGACACTTTAGGCATTTAGCTACGAATTTTGTAATATCCTTCTTCATGTCGTTCCACGAATATATTTCCTGCAAATCAATATACATCTTGGTGGAACCTAGATGAATAGAGTACCTGGATCCATGGGACTCATGTAACATCCCGCCCCTCAAATCATCAACATCTAGAACACATAGGTGACCCTGGTACCGAAGCACACCATCCTTCTTCCAGGCAAATAACGCTTGTGCAACCTATGGAGACTTGTTCGGTCTAATGAAGCCCTTACCTAACAGGTCCTTCAACTGATCCTTCAACTCCTTTAGCTCAACTGGAGCCATTCTGTAAGGAGGGATAGAGATAGGCTAAGTTTCAGGTAAAAGGTCAATACTAAAATCAATCTCCCTCTCGGGAGGAACACCTGGTAAATCATCTGGGAATACTTCTGGGTACTCGCACACCACCGGAACTGACTAGATAGTCAGGGTCTAGAACTCAACATCCTTAACCCTAACAAGACGATACATACACACCTTAGAGATCATCATTTTGGCCATAAGATAAGAAATGAAACGACCTATAGGTACAACCGAACTACACTTCCACTCCAAGATTGACTCACCCGGAAAATGGAACTCCATTGCACGGGTTCTACAATTAACATAAGCATAACACGAATACAACCAATCCATGCCAAGAATAATATAAAAGTTAGTCATGGATAACTCTACAAGGTCTGCAGAGGTGACTTTATGCAATATAGTGACCGGGCATCCTCTATACACCCGCCTAGCTACAAACCGAATCATCAACAGGAGTAGAAACTGAAAATGGTTCTGACAGAATCTCAGGACTAACTCCAAAGCTACTAGCAATATATGGAGTCACAAAATACAAAGTAGCCCTCGGATCTAACAAAGCATAAACATCAATATGGAAAACTCACAACACACCAATGACCACATCCAGGGAGACCTCTAGCTCCTGGCGGGGTGCTAAAGCATAGAATCTGTTTTGGCGCTGACCACTGACTGAACTAGTCAAGGCACCCTACTGAGGAGGACGTGCTGCTGGAGAGGCTGAACTAGTGTCTGGCATGCGGGGTCCACCACCCCCTAATCTTGCTTAAGGGAAATCCCTAAGTCTGTTTCCAGGTTTGCCACACTCGAAAAAAGAATCCAAGCTAACTAAGCAACTCCCTGAGTGATTTTTGCCACACTTCACGCAAGTTGGGAGAGTGCGCTCTACCTGCATGCTACCTTGGCCTCTCGAATTTGGAGCCCTACTCCTTCGATCCCCTCGGAATCCAGATGGCATACTGGACGAGGATGGTGCTGGAGCAACCTGTGCTGAGACTGCTGCCTCTATCCACCCCCTGATTTGGCCTGAAAAGTCCCATAAATGTAGGTCCTGACCCTCTTTGCCTCTCTCTACCTCCGATACACCAACTCCATCTGCTGAGCATGAAACACAATGCGAGGAAAATCTATATCTTGATGTAACATGGTGATCCTACAATCCTTGTCTAGGTAGTCACCACTCTGTGCACAAATCGTCTCACTCGAGTCCTCTGGTCTGCCACCAACTCTGGTGCATATCTGGATAGTCGGGTGAACTCCAAAGTGTACTCCTGAACCGGCATGTCACCCTGCTTCAAGTTAACAAACTTGGCCGCCTTTTGCTCCATCATCTCCCGAGGGAAGAATCGATTAAAGAATGCTGCATGGAACTCTTCCCAACCTATAAGGCCTGCACCCACTGCCCTAAATCTCTCCACTATTTGAACCATACATGCGCCACCCCTTTTAGCTGGTAGGAGGACAAATCAACATAATCTCCATTAGTCACCCCCATAACCTGGGTGATCTTTAGAATATCCTCGATGAAATCATGTGGATCTTCATCCACCTTGGACCCAAGGAACTCTTTAGGGTTCATTCTCAAGAAATCTCTTATTCGGGCCACTACCACATTGACATTCTGATGGAAATGCGCAACAGCCTGCTGGTTGACCTGAGCGGCCAATTCCTGTGCCATTATCTGGATAGTCGCCCGAAAATCCGCATGGGCAACTTGCTCTGGTGCCTTGGGCTCCTGAATAGGTGGGACTTGCTGATGCCCATGACCATGGCCATCTTTGTGACCTTCACCATTTTGTATTTCTTCTTCCATTCATTCTTCTAGGAGCCATGATTCTGCAATTGCAAATAGCATGAATTAGAAGGATACAAAGACTTTTCATCGCACGACATAGATCATGAAAGAAGGGAACATTTCCTAAACGTATCGTAGCCTCTTCATCATAAGTGTGGTGCGCTTCACAGCCATGAAAAAGACTCTACTTAATGCGACTTTCAGACACCCTAGGACACTTCAAAACATATTTCTCTGATACCAAGTTTGTCACGAACCGAATGTAGACCCGGATCATAACATAGGATAAGGAACCCCGGGAGGCCTCAAGTCGATGCATGGCATAAACATATCTAACATCATTCACCTTATACGGAAGACTAAACATAAAACATTGCGGAAAAGTAAATGTAACATAGCACATCATAACATACGGTATCACTATACATACATACAAGTTGAGTACTACATACAGTCTGAAAGCCTCTAACATGTATGATGTGTTGATGGGACAACATCCCCAAATAACCTGGAAAAACTGAAACAAAGGAACAGCATACACGTCTAGTCATACGACCCTTGAAACATGAGGACTCACCAATAAAGCTGATAGTAACTCCGAGATGGTCTAAGGATGAGGATGAGCCTGAGAGCTGGGTCTAGCATCATAACACGATACAACATAGAAAGTATGATCAGTACGTATAATGTATAGAGTATGCAAGGTACGTAAAACGGACATTTAGAATATATAAAACTCATAAATGATCATAAGAGTAGGACACCATGCTCCTATCATAAATATCGTAACATAACATAAGGCTCAAGGTTTTTAAAACATTCATAATACAGTAGTACTCCTGATCATAAGAGAAAAACTTTATTTAACACTACTTGAGGCAAAATACATAATCATAAACATACCTAAATCATGAGGAATAGAGGGAGATTCTCTTAACTGACATACCCATATGAGCACACATGAAGATCGACTTGTGACCTAGTCAGGAGGGTGTTCGTATCTTTCCAAGGATAGAACCATGAAAGACGTGATCACACATGAGAAGGGGCCAAATGGGCCAGGGACATTCACAAGGGAGGTCCCAACATACGTACGGTGGCATGTAGTTTATGAGATCTGGGAAAGAACCTAGGCCCTGAACCTACTCGGTGTTCTTTACTACTCCCAAAATATATATAGTGCTCATAGTATACTATGCATGAGTTCATGGGATAGATAAATCATGATAATCATAAACATACTTGTAAATACGTGAACTAGACATGACATAAGGCCCGTGAGTCAGCCAAAACATAATTCATGAATGATAGGTTTCATGCATACTTGTAGATCATGCATATAACTTGTAAATCATCAAATCATGATGGGTAATAGAATAAATCCATAATTCAAATCATAAATCATGCTGGGTTTCTAAATGTCAACAATTGAAATATAGATCATAAATCAATTCATCATAGATTATGCATAATTAGGCATAATTTAGTAGAGATTGAAATGAATAATTTTATAAACAAGATAGTTGTAAAATATGATCAAAGTTCATAAAATATGTTGCTAATCACATATCATAATAATCCATTAGCAAATCATTAGATTTTCACAAAAATTGAGTTAAAATCCCATGAGATTTTTGATAGATTTTCATGAATTAATAGATAATGGGCATGGATGTGAACGAAAACACCCATTCATAACCCTACATACCTAGGTAAGATCAGATTTCAAGGTTCTTCGAATGCCCAGTGGAGAATTGATGGAGAAGACCTTGAACTAGGCTTGATCTCTCTATAATCTTCTTAATTGCATGCATGGGAATGACTTATGCAAAGGGGACTTAACCTATTTTATCATGCCTAGGAAAACACTTAAAACGACGTAGCTTAGGGCCCTAGAGAATAAAAACTTCGAAAATACCCTTAATGAAAATTTCCTGATAAACTGCACTGGGTAGACTAACGGGCGACCCCACAAGTCATTACATTATACCACGACTCGTGTTATCAAGTCGTTGGATCCACTGCCTCAATTCCTACTTTCAGATTCTTCCCACGACTTGACAGGATGAGTTGTTGCTTCAAATGACGGGTCATTAGGTCGACCGTTGTCAGCTTCCTTAAAATTTGAACTTCCCTTACCATGAGCCTCACCACGACTCATGGTTGCTCCCAACGATTCATGATATCAATCTGTTACCTCTACTGGAAATTTGGCAACCCAAACCACGACTATTGACCACGGGTCATCACCTTTCACCATGATCCGTTGGATGACCTGTGGTATCTCCAACTGCCAGAGTCCAGTTCCTCCCACGACTACTAATAACGTCCCTTGGTTTCCAACCACGAGTCGTGACATCATCCATCCTGCAATATATTCTGGTTTTTCAGCTAACTTCAAATTTTGATCTCGAGTCTAATATTAGGCGCTTTCGGGGAATTACACCTCTACTTTCTAATTCCGTACAATTTCCTTCACCATATCTACGGTAGGATCCTCATCTTACCTATCGTTGAATTCCGTCACCAATGAAGATTCTGATCCATTCTGAACGAGAACACCACAATCCGTTGAATCTGTAAGGAGAACCCCTAAATAAGTAAACCTATGCACATCCTTCACTAACTCTTTTCCCCCATTCTCGACATGAGACACACTCTCCATGGAAAACCTACTAAGCGCATCTTCCACTACATTGGCCTTGCCCGGATGATAAAGGACACTCATATCATAGTCCTTTAGAAGTTGTAGCCATCTCCTTTGCTGAAAATTTATGTCCTTCTGAATTAACATGTACTGAAGGCTGGTGTGGTCCGTGAACATATCCATATTCACCCCGTACAAGTAGTGCCTCCAAATATTTATTGCAAAGTCCACATCTGCCAACACTAGGTTATGCGTCGGATAATTCTTCTTATGAGTCTTAAGTTGTCTAGAGGCATACGCAATGACCTTATCATGATGCATTAAAACGCAACCGAGACCAACCTTAGAGGCATCACAATACACAAAAAAACCATTAGTGACCTCGGGCAGGGTCAATACTGGGACCGAAGAGAGTCGAGTCTTTAACTCTTGAAAACTCTTCTCACACGTATTGGACCATTGAAATTTGATGTTTTTTTGGGTTAACTTAGTCAACGGTGTTGAAATGGATGAAAATCCCTGTGTGAACCTCCTGTAGTTGCTAGCTAGACCCAAAAAGCTTCTAATATTTGTAGGACTGACAGGTCCAGGCCAGTTCTTCATCACTTCTATTTTGAGAATCCACCTACACACTCGCTAGACACTACATGGCCCAAAACTCACACTTGTTGAATTTAGCAAAAAACTGGAGATCCTTGAGAGTCTACAACATAATCCTCAAATGAGCGGCATGCTCCTCCTCGCTCCAAGAGTATACGAAAATATCTACCATGAAGACAATCACGAACATATCTAAATACTACTTGAACACCCTATTAATCAAGTTCATAAAAGTTGTAGGATCATTCATTAGTACAAAAGACATAACTACAAACTCATAGTGACCATACCAAGTCCTAAAGGTTGTCTTCAAAATGTCACTCTCCCTAACTCTAAGCTGGTGATAGCCGTATCTGAGGTCTATCTTTGAAAAGCACTTAGCACGCTGAACATGGTCAAACTAATAATCAATACTGGGGATGGGATACGTATTTTTGATTGTGACCTTGTTCAACTTCCAATAATCCATGCACATCCTAAGGGAACCATCCTTCTTCCGGACAAAGAGAACTGGAGCACTCCATGGGGATTTTCTAGGTTTGCTGAAACCCTAATCTAGGAGATTCTTCAACTACTCTTTCAACTTCTTTAGCTGGGCTTAAGCTATTCTGTAAGGAGGAAATTGATATAGGTTGTGTATTAGGGAAAAGGTCAATACCAAAGTTAATCTCCCGCTCAAGAGGGTCTCTTGGTAGTTCATCTGGAAACAACTCTGGATACTCACATACAATAGGGACAGACAGAAGAGTCGCGGTGTCAGACGTAGCATCCTTAACTCGAACTAGATGTTACACACAACCCTTAGAGATCATCTTCTAGCCCTTAAGATGAGAACAAAAGCGTTCGAAAGGCACGACTGAACTATCCTTAAACTCTAGGACTAGTTCATCCATAAATTGAAACTCTACCGCATGGGTTCTATAATTGATTAAGGCATAACATGCCTGTAAAAAAACCATACCAAATATGACATCAAAATTTGTAATATCTAACTCTACTAAATCTATTGAGATGACTTTCTGAAGACTTATGGTAGGGCATTTTCTGTATATCCATCGAGCTACAACTGACTCACCAATAGCAGTAGCAACTGAGAAGGGTTCTGACAGGATTTTGGGACTGAATCTAAAACTATAGCAACATAAAGAGTTGCGAAAGATAAAGTACCCCATGAATCTAATAATGCATATACATTAATGTGGAATACTCGTAACATACCAGTGACTACATTGGGAGAGACCTCCTGCTCCTTCCGAGAAAATAGTGCATAGAACCTGTTCTGGTGCTATCTGCCAGTCACACTAGAAGAGGTGCCCTATTGAGGTTGGCGAACTGCAGGAGCTCCTGAAGTGGTAGTTGGAGCATGGCCTCTACTCTTGCCCTATCTATCTAAAGGATAATCTCTGAGTATATGTTCGGGCTTCCCACACCTGAAACAACCATCAGTACTATGTTCGGACTCACCGGGGTTCTTCCTGCCACACTTTCTTGAAGCTGGAAAAGTGTGCTCCCCTTACATTGTCCTTTGACCCCTAGAGCCTAACACTCCGCCTCTTCGATATCCTCGACGTTAGGATGGAATGTTGGTTGATGAGAGAGCTGGGGCTAATTACCTCTGGTGAAACTGAGGTCGATGTTCACCACCGGATCTATACTGGAAGTGCCCATGACTCTATATCCTAGCCCTCTTAGCCTCCCTTTCCTTTTTCTTCATCTACTTCACCTCTATATGTTGTGAATATATGATCAGCCGGGGTAAATCTATATCGTTGATCGACATTGCAGTCCTGCACTCCTTGACCTGTGAATCTGCTACTCCATTCACAAAGTTACTCATATGAACCCTCGGATCAGCAACCATCACCGGTGCATACTTGGACAATCGGGTAAACTCCAAGGCATACTTCTGGGCAGTCATATTGTTCTGCTTTAGATTGACTAACTTAGCTTCCTTTGCCCCTCTTAATTCCCTAGGAAAGAACTTGTCCAATAGAGGAGTCACAAACTCATCCAACCTACATGAACGTCACCTACTCCCCTGCTCTCCATCCACTGTCAAAACTATATGTGAAGAACCCCCTTCAGCTGATAGGAGTCTAAGTCTACACAATTCTCTCCAGTCGCGATAAACTGGGTGATCTTCTACACCTCCTTAATGAATTCGTGTGGTTTGTCATCCACCTTCGACCCAAGAAACACAAGTGGACTCATCTTGAGAAAATCTCACACTCTCGCTTCTACTGCATTCCCAATTTGGGGAACGCGGGCAACCGCCTGCTGGTTGGCCTGAGTAGTCATTGCCTGTGCTAACATTTGAAATGCTTCCCTAAACTCGGTATAAGTAACCTGCTCGAGCAAGGGGTCTGCTGGAGCTGATATGGCTGGCTGATGCCCATCTCAATTTCCATTTCCATGGCTATTATCAATGCCATTTCTCCTTCTATTTACTCGGCGTGGAGGCATATTTCTGCAAACGCGTATAGTACAAGTTAGAGGAATAGAGAGGTGGTTCATCGCATGACATAGATCAAGAAAGAAGTGAATCCTAAAACGTCTTGTAGCCTCTTCCCCATTAGTGTGGCATGCTTCACAGACCCATGGAAAAGACTTTACTTAACACAGTTTTCAGACACCCTAGGACACACCTAAACCTTTGCTCTGATTCAAAGTTTGTCACGACCCGAGCTGAGACCCCGGATCGAGACACGGGACCTAAAACCATGAATGACTCCAAGCTAACCCATGGTGCATACATAGCATAAATTAATAGGATAAACAAACAAAAATTAAAGCATAAATACGACATAAGAGAATGTTTGCATATCATAAGCTTAAAAGCGTAAATACAACTCAATAATGTTGAACTTATCTATACATAATAGTCTAAAAAGTCTCTACTACCACAACAAGCTGACAGGACAACACCCTCAACTAGCTCACTAGGTCTGAAACTGAAAGTCATGATGAAAACATAAAACTGATAACGCCCGGGGAGGATGAGGACTCACCCAAGTGGGGATAGGACTGGAATGATTGGGAGCAAGCTATCCGCAAGACTAAGAAGGATCACCCAAACCTATATCATGAGATGATATAACATAGAGCATGCGATCGGTACTTTGAATGTATTGAGTATTCAAGGTAAGTAAAACATGCTAATAAAACATTAGTTAAAATCAGGAATATAAATAAAGATAGTCCACGAGAGTAAGAAAGACATGCCAAAGGCCATATATTTGAAATATACACAATCATAAGCCATTCATTGTAAGTTAAACATAATGACCCAAGGTTTAGAAACAGAAATCATATATTGTGCCATTCTTGAAATCGTAATTGAAATCTCATAAACTGATCAATGTGTCGAATATGCTATAAAACAGTATATCATGAGTCCTGAACATGAGTGACTGAAATCATGAGGAACAACGGAAGACTTGTCATAACCAACAACCATCATGTATGATCGCATAATAATCCTACATCTTGCCCACGTGGAGGAAAGTCCTAAGCCTTGCCAGGACAAAGGACGAATGATTTGTGTTATCATAGGTGTGACCTATAGTGAGGGAAGCACTCTCTTGAGAGGTCCCAATTATAATATATCCTACGTTGGCATTGTAGTTCAGAAACTGGGGTCCTTGAAATCCCTGGCCTACCTGGTGCTAGGCACTACTCCTATAACATGTATATTGTTCATATAATCATATTCTCAAAACATCGCTTAAATTTGAATAATTTGGGAGTCGTGACACTGAGACATTACATATACTAATCTTGTAAGCCTTGGCTAAAATCATGAAAAGCATACTTAACTTGCATGTGCATGTGTAATACCCCGGAAAGGCGAAAGAATAGACTCGGGAGGTTAATTTGAAAAGTGATGAAAACTGGCAAAATATCACAGGACGGACCACAGAACAACTCATGGTATCAAACCACAAGTCGTTGTATGTTGTCGTTGGTTGGGGAAATGTTAGTGGCAGTGGAGAGAACGAGAGGTATGACAACCCATTGTATGTTGTATGTTGTTGTATGTTGTCCTTTGCAGTCGTTGTTAGGGTTAGGCTGGGCAATAGTGTAAACAACGGGAGACCCAACGACCCATTAGGAGAAGCCACGGGTCATTAGTTGTGGTCATTTTTGGAGGGTAAGAATTTTTAGTGTAGGTGACGGGTTGAGACCACGACTCGTTGGAAGGAACCACGAGTCATTGTGAGGCTCGTGGTAAGTGGGTTCATGTTTTATGATGAGCAAACAATAGACAATGTAACGAGTCATGGGTTGGAGGTACGGGTCATCCTGTCGACCCATTGTTTGGATCTGAGACTAGGTCATTTAGTAGTCCATTGAATGAGGGACATGACGGGCCGTTGGTGGTTCCCATGACCCGTTGGTGCCACTCGTCAGTTCCATCCGGCCAGTTTTTAGGGCAGGTTCATTAAGGGTATTTTTAAATTTTTCATGATATAAGGCCCTAAACTACATTTTTTTGGCTTGGAAAGATGGATTTTTAAGAAAATAGACCTTCCTAACCTCCCATTCATGCGTGCAAGGATTTTGACAAGTGATCTAAGGGGAGATTTCAAGCTTTTTATCCCAATTCAATCAATTTCATTCTTGGGCTTTTAAGAAGGGTTAGGGGTTGATAATTCCAGGTATGTAAGGTCTTAAATTTGTTCATTCTTCCACACCAATGCTCCTTCTATATTAATTACTCAATATTTATTTGAAAACTCATAGGATTTTATATTCGGTTTGTATAAAAATTAATGATTTAATTATGGGTCTTAT
>JACEIK010000618.1:348196-402410 GCA_018107945.1 Datura stramonium
CTATTATTCTTTTATGGAAATTTAAACTATATGCATGATCTATAAGTATGTATGTATTTTATTAAGCATGAATTATGTTTTGGCCGACTCACGGGCCTCATGTTAAGCCCCGGATCTCATGAACTACATTCCACCATAGGTATGTTGGGACCCTTACATGTTTTTGCCTGGCCCAAATGGCCCTTTTCATGTGTGATCGCGCCCTTCATGGTTCCTACCCTTGGAAAGGTGCGAACACCCTCCCGACTAGGGTTACAAGAAGGGCTTCATGTGTGCTCATATGGGGTATGTCAGTTAATAGAATCTCCCACTATTCCTCATAATTTATGCATGTTTATGATTATGTATATTGGCTCAAGTCATGTTCAATAGAGCTTTTCTCTTATGATTATGATTACGATTGTATTGCGAATATTTCGAAACCTTGAGCCTTATGTTATATTATGATAATTATGTTATGAGCATGTTGTCCTACTCATATGACCATTTACGAGTTTCATACATGATTTAAATGTCCGCTTTACTTACCTTGCAAACTCAGTACACTCCACGTACTAACCGCATACTTTCTATGATGTATCATCTCATGATACAGGTCCTTGTTCTCAGGCTCATCCTCACCCGTAGATAGATTCAGACTTGTTCACTACGGACTTGGTGAGTCCTCATATTCCGAGGGCTACATGTTGACACTCTATGCTATTCCTTCAGTTTTGGATGTTTGATTCGTTGGGGATTTGTCCCATCAATCCGCCTTTCATGTTTAGAGGCTTATCAGACTAAAAAATATCATTATGTTGTATTGTATAAGTATTGNGTATTGTATAAGTATTGTACTGTTTTCCCTTATGTTACATTACATTCTTTATGATAAGTCTTTCGCTCATGTGATTGAATTTGATGCATGCTCATGCCATGGGTCGACTTGGGCTCTCTCGGGGCTCCTTATCTCGTGTCTACGATCCGGGTGTACGTTTGGATTGTGACAGCTTGCCCAAATCATAGAGTCATACATACTTGAAATAAGTTTTGTAATTCAAAGTCATGAAATTATAAGTTAAGAATTCATAAACATTCATGCATACTAGATAATTCACAATACTTGAAATCATAGACTCACATGCTTGAATTTCATAAATCATGCATAATAGGGCATAATTATCATAAACTTGAAATCATGTTTTAACAATTAAAGTAAAAGTAAAATATGCCCCAAGAGACTTAAATCATCAATCAAAACATGAAAGAATTGGGGCTATAGACATAACATGAGTATTTGCATGAAATTGGGTTAAAACATTAGAATTGCTATACACTTGATTAGAGACTTGAATTAATCAATTAGAGGAGAAATTGGGAATGAGGGTGGAATATATACCCCATTCATTTCCCTACATACCTGGATAAACTAATTTATAACTTGGTCTTAAAAGCCCAAGATGATCGAGGAAGAAATTTATGAGGAATCCTAGCTTGATCTTAGAGAAGGATGAAGTTATGACATCATAATGACCTAGGTTAAGTTAGACCCTCTTAAAACACTCATTAAGAAGCCCATAACGATGTCATTAGGGAATTAAGATTTTAGGAATTTACAAAACTACCCCTTGGAAATCACATAAAAATCCTGACTATTAGCTGCAACGACCTATCCAACAAGTCGTTGTTGAACTTGATGACTCATTGGATCTATATGTTGTTTCCAGAGTACTTCTAGAACTCTTCATAACTCATTGACAAATAATTAGACAGGATGAGTCTTTCTATGAAACAACAACTCTTGACTCCTCTCGTCATCACAACTACCTCACATGCATTTATTTCTAAATCCTTCCAATGGATCCATACAACAGGTCGTTACATGCCACAAAGAGTAATGGTATCCATCTGTTGTCTCAGAAACTAACTTCAACCCCTTACTAAACTCCACTTAACGACCCCTTAGAATGACCTGTTGAATGAACTAACAAGTTAGTACTAGACCCATTATTTTTGGGTAATCTTGATTGATGGCTTGAAACGAGCCAGATAACGGGCCATTGTTTCAGACAACGACTCATTCCTTGAGTTATTTTGCGACTCTAGTGTCATTTTCCTATTTTCTCGGATTCAACCCTAGGGTCTAATTTTAGGAACTTTTAAGGTGTTACAACATCGTTGTCTGAAAAGCCATTAATAATCTAATCAGCTGATGGGACAACACCCTCAACATGCTCTCTAAGTTTGAAATTAAAACTAAAAGACATAAACAAAAGAGATAAAACAAAAATTGACATCCTCGAATCATGAGGACTCACCAAAACTAAGATCGAGCTGGAGTGAGCTGGACTGAGCTAATGACGAGACTGAGACAGTTCACCCAGAGCTATATCATTAGATGATATAGCATAGAATATGTGATCAGTACTTGGAATGTAGTAAGTATGTAGAGCAAGTAAAACATGCTAGTAAAATAATAATTGGAAATCATAAACATAAAACAAGATAGGACATGAGAGTAAGGACGACATGCTAAAAACCCTATTCCTGAAATAAGAATAATCATAAGCTATTCTTCATAAGCTGAACATAACGTCCCAAGGTTTAGAAATAGAAATCATAGTGTACCATAGTTGAAATCATAAGTGAAAATTCAAAAACTAATCAATGGGTAAAATATGCTAATAAACATAACATCATAAGACATGAGCATAGGTAAATAAAATACGAGGAACAATGGCAGGCTCATCATAATCGAAACCATTATGATAGAGCTTACGTGGTGCCCCATCTATCTCGCACAAGTGGGTAGAGCCGTCCTAAGCCTTGCCAGGGGGAAGAACGATGAAGGTGTGATATTAATGGTGTGCCCTCAGATGGGGAAGCATGTCCCGAATATGAGTATATACCTATAGTGGTGCGTAGTTATGAGACTTGGGTCCTCGGGATCCCGAGCCTACTCGATGCTAGATACTACTCCCAAAACATGCATATTGATCATAATCATATTCTTAAAACATAGCTTAATTCTATTTCTTAGGAGTCTTGAATCTATACATCTTTGTAAAACTGATCTTCTAAGCCTTGGCTAAAATCATGATAAAACATACTTGACTTTACATGGGTTTGTTCAAACAATGATATCATAAATACATGAATAATGCTCATAACTCGAAATCATGGAATAATAAGTTCAAGTGATCATAAACAATTATGAATACTTTTATAATTCATAATACGTGAAATCATGACAAAAAAGCCATAAAAACCCCACTAGAAATTACTCTCTGCCAGACCCAACGACCCACGAGATGATCCGTCGGGTCTTCTAACAAGTCATCATCTGAACAGTTGTCACTGAATGTTTTTCCTCAAAAATTCTGATCTTTCCTTGATGCCTCAGTTTACTATTTGTGTCACTTAAAGGGTCACTTAACCGGTCATCAAAACTCTTTGAAACTCAGCTTTCCACTATTTTCATGCACCTAACGGGTCACTTAATGACCCGTCAAGTGACTTAACGGGTCACATGATTACTCATTCAGTGACCTTGTGCAGCTTTTCCTATTTTCTCCATTTCAGTCCTCAGGTCTAATCTTAGGGACTTTTGGGGTGTTACATTATCTCCCTCTTGGGAATATTTGTCCTCAAATGTAGATTAAGCATACTGAAAGGCTAGGGAAAGAAATCCAATCACAAAAATGAATGACCATTGTTGAAAACTAACGGAGTGACTCTCTTCGAACTGATCTACATGACTGAACTAAATTCATGAAACATATATGCATGCTTTGACATGAAAGGAACTGAGAGACATGAACTTGAAATGAAACTAAATAGAGTACTTAAGAGGAAACTAGTACCTCATGTTGGAACAGAGCTGGAAGGAAAAAGATACGGGTATTTAGCCATCATATATGTTTCATCTTCCCACGTAGCTCCCTCAACAAGCTAATTTCTCCACAAAACCTTCACTGAAGCTACTTCCTTTTTCCGTAACTTTTGAACCCGACGATCAAGGATCTCAACTAGAAACTCCTAATAGGTAAGGCTATCCTTCACATCACTGCTTTCTAGCAGAACAGATAAAGTTGGATCGTCAATGCACTTTTTCACTAGGGATACATGGAAAACTAGATGCATCAAAGCTAACTCTACTGGTAGCTCCAACTCATATGCTACCTTGCCTACTCGCCACAGAATCCTATAAGGACAATTATATCGGGGACTAAGTTCCCTTTCTTGATGAACTACAGAACTCCCTTCATAGGAGACACCTTCAGAATCACCTAATCATTGACCTCAAACTCAATCTCTCTCCTCCTAACATATGCATAAGATCTTTTAGGACTATCAGTTATTTTCATCCTTTCTCTAATGAGCTTAACTTTCTCCATAGCCTCACGAACTAAATCTGGGCCTATCAATGTAGCCTCACCTACCTCAAACCATCCAATAGGTGACCTACGCCTCAACCCATAAAGAGCCTCAAATAGATTCATCTGAAAGTTGGAGTGACAACTATTATGCTAGGCAAACTCAATAAGAGGCAAGTGATCATCCCAACTATCCTAGAAATCTATCACATATGCTCTCAGCATGTCCTTAAGAGTTTGAATGGTCCACTCGGCCTGACCATCTGCCTATGGGTGAAAAGTTGTACTAAGCTTCACCTATGTACCAATAACCTTCTAAAACGACCTCTAAAACTAAGAGGTGAACTAAGTACCCCTATCTGAGATGATGAACTAAAGAACTCCATACAACTAAACCAACTCCTGAACGTACAATCTAGCATAATCGTCAGCTGAATCTGTAGATTTGACCAGTAAGAAATGTGCTGACTTGGTCTACTCGTTCACAATCACCCATATAGAGTCACACTTTCATTGTGCAAGAGGCAACCCTATAATGAAGTCCATATTAATCTCTTCTGGCTTTCAAGTAGGAATGCTAGTGTCCTAAATCATACCTCTAGGCCTCTGATGCTCGACCTTCACCACTTGGAAATTCATACACTTAGCCACAAATTTCTCTATGTCCTTCTACATGCCATTCTACCAATAGACTTCATGTAGATCACAATAAATCTTGGTGGCATCTGCATAGATAGAGTACCAAGATCCATGAGCCTCGTAAACATCCCCTCTCTAAACTCATCCATAGTCGGAACACACAATCGGCCCTGATATTGGAGTACACTATCTCCCTCTCTAGAGAAAACCTCTACCTTCTGATTCCAGACTACTTCCTTCAACTTCACTAGGATAGGATCCTCATCTTGCCTTACTTTAACTTCTATCACTAATGAAGATTCTGACCCATTTTAACGATAACACCACCATCCGATGAATCTATAAGGCGAACTCCAAAACTTGCAAGCCTATAGACATCCTTCACCGACTCCTTTCTCCCACTCTCGACATGGGACACACTCTCCATGGAAAGCTTGCTAAGAGCATCGCCATTGCATTGGCCTTAATCGGATAGTGAAAGACACTCATGTAATAGTCCTTTAGAAGCTCTAACAATCACCTTTTCCGCAAATTCAAATCCTTCTGGGAAGACACATACTGAAGTCTCTTTTGATCTGTGAACACACCCACATGCACCCATAAAAGTATTGCCTCTAAATTTTCAAGGAAAACATCGCCACTGCCAACTCTAGGTCATGCGTCAGGTAATTCTTTTAATGATTCTTAAGTGGCCTACAGGAATACATAATAAAACTGTTTGTGACCATCGATAGGGTCAATACTAGGGCTGAAGTGAGTCGAGTCTTTAACTTTTGAAAACTATTCTCACATGCTTTGACTATTGAAATTTGACCTTCTTATGGGTCAACTTAGTCAAGGTGCTGCAATGGATGAAAATCCCTCTATGAACCTCCTGTAGTAGCCAGCTAAACCCAAGAAGCTTCTAATATCTGTGGGACTGATAGGTCTAGGACAATTCTTCACTGCATCTATCTTTTAAGAGTCTACCTACACACCCTCACTAGATACTACATGACCCAAGAATGCTACTGGGTTCAGCAAAAACTCACAATCGCTTAATTTAGCAAACAACTGGAAATCCTTGAGAGTCTGCAATACAATCTTCAAATGAACAGGCATGCTCCTCCACACTACGAGAGTGTATGAGAATATCATTTATGAAGACAATCATAAACATATCCAAATACTGCTTGAACACCCTATTCATCAAGTCCATAAATGGTAACGGAGCATTCGTTAGTCCAAAAGACATAACCATGAACTCATAGCCACCATATTGAGTCCTGAAGGTTGTCTTCGAAATTTCACTCTCCCTAACTCTGAGTTAGTGATAGCCATATCTGAGGTCTATCTTTGAAAAGCACTTAAAACCTTAAAGCTGGTCAAATAGGTCATGAATCCTAGGGAGAGGATACTAATTCTTTATTGTTGCCTTGTTCAATTGCCAATAACCAACGCACATTTTAAAGTTCCATCCTTCTTTCTAACAAAGAGAATTAGAGCACCCCATGGGGATATGAGGACTAATAAAACCCTTATATAAGAGATCTTTCAACAATTCTTTCAATTACATTAGCTCGACTTAAGCCATTTTGTAAAGAAGAATAGATATGGGTGACGTATCAAGGAGAAGGTAAATACAAAAGTCAATATCCTACTCGGGAGGGACACTTGGTAGATCATCTGGAAACACTTTCGGATACCCACATACAATAGGAACTGACTAAAGAGTTGGGTTCTGCGACAGTTAGAAAAATACTATGCTATGTCCGTTTTTATGTCATTCCAACAATAGACTTCGCGTAGGTCACGGTACATCGTGGTGATACCTAGATGGATAGAGTATTGAGAACCATGAGCATCGCTCAACATCCACTATCTCTAGTCATCTATAGTCGGAACACACAATCTATCTTGATATCATAGTACACCATCTCCCCCTTGGGAGAAAACCCCACATTCTAATTCTGAACAGTTTCCTTCAACTTCTCTAGGATAGGATCCTTATCTTGCCTAGCTTTGACTTATGTCACCAATGAAGATTTTGACCCATTCTGAATGATAACACCACCATCCAGTGAATCTTCAAGGAGAACTGCTAAATAAGAAAGCCTATGCACATCCTTCAACAACTCGTTTCTCCCATTCTCGACATGAGGCACACTCTCCATGGACAGCCTACTAAGAGTGTCCGCCACTATATTGGCCTTGCCCGAATGATAAAGGATACTCATGTCGTAGTCCTTGAGAATCTCTAGCCATCTTCTTTGCCACAAAATCATGAACTTCTGAGTGAACACGTACTTAAGGCACTTGTGTGCCGTGAACATATCCATACAAACACATAAAAGTATTAACCTCCAAATTTGTAATGCAAACACCACAGCTGCCAACACTAGGTTATGCGTTGGATAATTCTTCTTATGAGTCTTAAGCTATCTAGAGGCATACGCAATGACCTTACCATGCTGCATCAACACACAACCAAGACCAACCCTAGAGGCATCACAATACACAACAAAATCATTTGTGCCCTCCGGTAGGGTTAATACTGGGGCTGAAGAGAGTCGAGTTTTTAACTCTTGAAAACTCTTCTCACAAGCATTCGGCCATTGAAATTTGACTTATTTTGAGTCAACTTAGTCGATGGTGTTTCTATGGATAAAAATCCCTCTATGGACCTCGTATAGTTGCTAGGTAGACCCAAACAACATCTAATATATGTAGGACTAACAGGTTTGGGCCAATTCTTCACAGCTCTATCGTTTGTGAGTCCACCTGGATACCCTCACTAGACAATACATGGCCCACAAATGATACTAAGTTTGGCCAATACTCACAGTTGTTGAATTTAGCAAACAACTGGTGATTCCTACGAGTCGCAATATAATCCTCAAATGAGCGACATGCTCTTCCTAGCTCTAAGATATATGAGAATATCATCTCTGAAGACAATCATGAAAATATCTAAATACTGCTTGAACACCCTGTTAATCAAGTTCATAAAATCTGCAAGAGCATTCGTTAGTATAAAAGACATAAATTCAAACTCATGGAGACCATACCAAGTCTTGAAAGTTGTCTTCGGAATGTCACTCTCCCTAACTCTGAGATAGTGATAGTCAGATCTGAGGTCTATCTTGGAAAAGCACTTAGCCCCCTGAAGCTGGTCAAACAAATACTTATTCTTGATTGTGACCTTGTTCAACTGCCGATAGTTAATGCACATCCTAAGGGAACCATCCTTATTCCAATTAAAGAAACCTAGAGCAGCCCATAGAGATTTGCTAGGTTTGATGAAACCCTTATCTAGGAGATCCTTTAATTGGTTTTTCAACTCCTTTATCTTGTTTAAAGCTATTCTTAAGGAGGAATGGATATAGGATGCGTAATTGGGAGAAGGTCAATACCAAAGTCAATCTCCTGCCCAAGAGGCTCTCCTGATAGTTCATCTAGAAATACCTCCGGATACTCACACACAATAGGGATAGACTGAAGAGTTTTGGTCTCGGACATAGCATCCTTAACTCAAACTAGATGTTACAAAAAATCCTTAGAGATCATCTTTTTAGACTTAGAATAGGAAACAAAGTGACCTACATGAAAATCTGAACTACCATTCCACTCTAAGACTGGTTCACCCGAAAACTGAAACACTACTGTACGAGTTCTACAATTGAAATAAGCATAACAAGCATGTAACCACTTCATAACAAAGATAACATCAAAATCATTCATATATAACTCCATTAAGTTGGCTGAGGTGACTTTTTAAAGAATCATGACATGATAATTTCTATATAACTATCAAGCTAAAAATGACTCATCGATAGAAGTTAAAACTGAGAAGGGTTCTGATAGGATTTCGGTACTAACACCGAAAGTAATACTGACATGAGGATTCATGAAGGATAATGTATCCCCAAGATTTAACAATCCCTAAACATCAAGATGGAACACTCGTAACAAACCAATGACCACATTGGAGCACTCCTGCTCCTGACGAGATGAAAGTGCATAGAACCCATTTTGGCATTGCCCGCCCACTGCACTAGAAGAAGTGCATTTATGAGATGGGTGATCTATTGGAGCTGCTGAAGTGGTGGTTTAGGAATGATCTCTACCGTAACCCTATCTAGCTGAAGGAAAATCTCTAAGCATATGTCCGAGCTTCCCAACCCCTAAACAACCATCAGAGAACCAACCCCTAAACAACCTTCGGAGCCAACCAAACACTCACTTGGGTGCTTCCCACCATACTTCCTGCAAACTATAAAAGTGTGCTATCTTGTTATGCTCCTCTTTCCCCTTGAGCCAGAACCTCTGCCTCTCTGATCTCCTCGAGGTCTGGATGGAATGCTGGCTAATGATGGATCTGGGATTGATGACCCCTAGTTGAACTGAGGGCGTTGTCCACTATCAGATCTCCATTGGAAATGCTCATAGCTCCTTGTTCTGGCCCTGTTGGACTCTCTCTCCTTTTCCTTCATCTGCTCTGCCTCTATATGCTTTACATATATTATTAGTCCAGATATATCTACATCATTAATCAGCATGGCAGTCCTGCACTCCTTGATCAATTAATTTGTCACTCCATTCACGAATATGCTCATATGAGCCCTCGGATCAGTAACCATCTCTGGAGCATAGTTGGACAGCTGGGTAAACTTCAAGGCATACTACTAAATTGTTATATCATTCTTCTTCAGATTAACGAACTCGGTTGCCTTTGCTTTCCACAACTCTCAAGGGAAAAACCTGTCCATGAAAGTCGTAACAAACTCATCCCAACCAACGGGGACTGCAACAAATCCCCTACTCTCCTTCCACTATCAGAACCATATATGAGAAACCTCCTTGAGCTCATAGGAGGCTATGTCTGCACAATCCTCTCCTGAAACACCCATCACCTAGGTAATGTTCTGGACCTCCGCAATAAACTCCTGTGGGTCCTCATCCACCTTTGACCTATGAAACTCAAGTGGGTTTATCCTAATGAAGTCTCGCGCCCTAGTTGTTGCCGCACTCCCATTTTGGTTCACATAGGAAATAGCCTTCTAGTTGATCTGAGTGGTGATTGCCTATGCTAGCATCTGAAATGTGGCTCTGAACTCTCATGCATAACCTGCTCTACCAAGGGATCAGCTGGAGCTTATGGGGATGGTTGATGCCCATCTCTATTACCATTGCCATGGCCATTCCTGTTTCCATTTCTTCTTCCACTGACTAGGATGGGAGGCATGTTTCTGTAAATGTGTATAGCATGAGTTAGAGGAGTAGAGAGATTTACCTCATCGCATGACATAGATCGTGAAAAAAGGGAAATTTTCCTAAGACATTCCATATCCCCTTCTCCATAAGTGTGGAATGCTTCAAACCCATGAAAAGGACTCTAATTAACGAAGCATTCATACACCCAAGGGCACTCCTAAACCTTTTCTCTGATACAAAGATTGTCATCACCCGAGCTGGGACCTGAACCGAGACACGGGACCTAGAATCACGAGTAGCTCCAAGCTAAGTCATGGCACATATATAGCATGACTAAGGGAATTACTAAGCTGAAATAAAACACAAACATAATATAAGCGGAAGTCTACATAGCATATCAACATGAATGTAAACACGAGCCAACATCGCTGAACGATATATACGTAGCTATTTAAAAAGCCTCCAAACATATGATGAGATGATGGGACAACACCCCCAACTAGCTCGCTAAGTCTAAAACTAAAAGACATAATTAAAGAGATAAAACCAAAACTGATATCCTCAGATCATGAGTACTCACCAAAACTGAGATCGAGCTAGACTTAGCGGGTGCGAGCTAATAACGGGACTGACACAAATTATCCAAACCTATCTCATAAGATAATATAGCATAGAGTATAAAGTCAACACTTAGAATGCACTATGTTTGTAAAGAAAGTAAAACATACTAGTAAAACGATAGTCTGAAATCATGAACGTAAAACAATATAGAACATAAGTGTAAGGACGACATGCTAGAAGTCATATTCCTAAAATAAGCATAATCATGAGCTATTTTTCATTAGCTGAACATAATAACTAGGGGTTTAGAAATAGAAATCATGTACCGTTCCTTACTTGAAATCATAAGTGAATGTTCATAAACTAATCAATGGGTCAACTATGTAACACTCCAAAAGTCCCTAAGATAAGACTAAAGGACTAAAATAAATAAAATAGGAAAAATCAGTACCAGATCATAGAACGAGTCATTATGACCCGTTAAGTCACCTGACGGATCACTGACTGACCTATTAAAGTGGTGCTAAGTTGGGAAAAATGTTGATACCCCGGGAGACTCTACAAATTAAGGGACGAGACATATATCTCCCCAATAGTCATGAAGCAACTCATTAGGTATGATGGTGATTGAAAAACTCAAGATTCAAAGGGCCAGGACAAGGGAAGAAGTGATCCGCTAAGTGTAACGGTGAATTATTAAGTGGATGCGTCAAATCAAGATCAGAAAATTGTAATTCTGGCCAGTGGCGATAGGAGGACTTGACGAGCTATCAAGTGACCTAACCAGTTGTTAGGTCACTCGTTAGGTGTGGTAGTGTTATTTTCCTATCGGATCATTAAGAGTGTTTTCGTATTTTTTAAGTTCCTAACTCTTAAACTAAGTCATTTTGAGCATAAGAAGAAGGGTTTTAGAGGGTTATACTAATCCTAATCCCTCATTCTACTCCTAACACTCTCATTACAAGATCAAGCTCTCGAGTGAAGTAAGGGTTCTTTATCTACATTCTCTCCAATCTCTCTTGGGTATTAAACCCTATCAAGATTTCCAGTAAACCCAGGTATGTGGGGTTATCAATAAGGGAATCATTCCACCCTCATGACCTTTTTTAATTGAAAATATGATTTTCCCAAATCCCCATGCCCTAATGCAAAATTCTAGGGTTGGGTTGGATTTTCTTGAAATTCCTTCATGTTCATCTATGAAATTAGCTGCTTCTTAATCCAATACATGTTCCTATGATTAGAATTTCATATTTCTATCAAGTCTCTCAAAAATTATGAATTTTAAGCTTCAAGAATGGTTATGAACTCCTAGGGTTATATTTGAATTGAGTTAGATTCTATGATTTTCTTGTGATCTCAAGTCCCTAAAGTTTTATATTATGTTATATGATCATGATGCATGATTTTCAAGAGAACACAACATGAATTTATGAATTTTAAAATACAGTGATTTTCTCAAGTATGCATGGATTTCATGAAACAAATTATGTTTTTGTATCATGGCCAATTGTGGCATTATTTTTCATGGCTAGTTCACATATTTCAAGTATGATTATGATTTCATGATTTTTAACTAGCCCATGCAAGATCAAGTATATTTTCATGATAATAATTATCATCTATGTGCATATTTTTTAGAGTAGTGTCAAGCACCGAGTAGACTAGGGGTTTAGGTGAACCCCGAGTCTCATAACTATGAGTCATCATAGGTATATATTCATGTATGGGGCCTCGACAGAGAGTGTTTCCCCAGCTCGACGGGGATCACGAGTAATAACACGTCTTATCGTTGTTTTCCCTGGCAAGCTTGGGAAGGCTCTACCCATTTGAATGAAATTTTGTGGGTATTATGTAAGCTCTATCATGATGGTGTCGGTTATGAAGGAGCCTCCCATTGTTCCTCATGTTTTAGTTACTCATGTTAATGTCTTATGGTATTATATTTTATGTATATTTGACCCACTGATTATTTTATGAGTTTTTGCTTATGTTTTCAAGTACATCATGCTATATGATTTTATTTCTAAATCTTTGGTCATTATGGTCAACTTATGAGGAACAAGGATTATGAATATTTCATATATATGGCCTTTAGCATGTTTTCCTTACTATCATAATCCATCTTTATTTATATTCATTATATCAAACTATTATTTTACTAGCACGTTTTAATTTCTCTACATACTCAGTACATTCAAAGTACCAACCGCATACTCCTTGCTATATCATGTCATGATATAGGTTCGGGTTATCCTTCTCAGTCCTATCGTTATCTCACCCCGCTCAGACCAGCTCAATTACCAATCATTGTGAGTCCTCATGATTCGAGGACGTTTATCAGTTTTTATTGTCACATCTTGTTTTAGTTTCATACTTTAGCGAGCTAGTTAGGGGTGTTGTCCCATCAGCTCATCTTATGACTAGAGGCTTTTCAAACAAACATGTAGTAGATGACTCAGTGTTGTGATATTGTCACTCTTACTTATGCTTTATGTTACATAGGTTTCTGATTATCCATGCTTGTGTTTTAAATTCCGCCTTAATTCATGCTCTTGAGTTGCTATGCATGTGCCATGAGTTAGCTTAAGGCCACTCGTGGTTCTAGGTCCCTTGTATCAATCTGGAGTCCTAGTTCAGGTTGTAACAAACTTGGTATCTGAGGTAAGGTGTAGCTGTCTCCTAGGGTGTCTGAAAGTCGTGTTAAATAGACTTTGTTCTATGGATGTGAAGTGCGCCACACTTATGGGGAAGAGTCTATGAGATGTTTTAGGAAAGTTCCCTTCTTTCATGATCTATATCATGTAATGGAGTACATCTCTCTATTTCTATAACTTATGTTATACGCATTTCCAGAAAATATGCCTAAATGCTGAGTCAACAGATGAAAAAATAGTTATGGAAATGGACATGGCGATTGTAATGGAGATGGGCATCAGCTAGCTCCAATGGATCCCTTGTCGAACCAGGTTACTCATGCCAAGTTTAGGGCCACTTTTCAGATTTTGGCTTAGACTCTGTGTCACGACCCGAGTTGGGACCTCGGATCGAGACACGAAACCTAGAACCACGAATGGCCCTAAGTTGACCCATGGCATGAAAATAGCGACTAAAGAGCATAACTAAAACAGAAATCATCCAAATCATGAATAAAGTAGAAATCTTAATAAAGAACTTTTGAAGATTCGAGTATCTAACATTTGACAAATGAAAACTGAACACAATCACATAACGTCTGAAAAAGCCTCTAGTGTCTGACGAGCTGATGGGATAGCACCCCCACTAGCTCCCTAAGTACGAAAACTGAAAGGTAACATAATGACAAGAGTAACTTCATGTCCTAGGTAGATGAGGACTCACCAAAGAGAGTAGGCTGATTGGACTAGAATGGGAGTGGCTAAGGGAGAGGCTGAACCTTATCACTCGGACCTATATCATGAGATGATACATCATAAAAAATGTGGTCAGTACAAGGAATGTACCGAGTATGCGAGTTAAGTAAAAACAAATAATTAAAAATACATAAGGGTTCAAAAGAGTAGAACAGTTCAAAACATGAAATAATAATCATAATGTAATTGTGAGGGCTCAAGGTTTTCAAAGTTATTAATAGGGAAAACATACATGAGATGGGCTAGTTAAAGTCATGATAATCATAATCATATTTGAAATAAGTTAACTAGCCATGGAATAGGGCCCGTGAGACGGCCATAATCATAATCGTCAGAAAACATGGAAGTCATCATACATGCTTGACAATAATCCTCATAATTTGAATCATAGTTTCATAGAGTATACATGTAGGAAATCATGCATTATTGAATATAAATCATAAATTAGTACTTAAGAGATTAAACTTCATAAGTGAATAAAAGGAATTCATGAAGGGAATTTGACCCTAAAGTTTCATAATCATTCTTCAAGCATGGGATATTATNTCTCTGCTCTTCAGAGCACCTTAGAAAAATTTATTAGATCATTCTTCAAGCATGGGATATTATAGTTTCATAATATACTTGATGAAACCATAAACACTATCATGAAAATCATGTTTTCATATGAAATCAACATTACCCATAAGTAAATCATAAGGAATTTCAAAACCCTACATAAGAAATCATGAATTTCGAAATTAGGGTTTTGGGTAAATTGGGTGATACTACTTTTGATTGAAAAGGGACATGAGGTTGAAAGAAAACCCCATCGATAGACCCACATACCTGAATTGATGAATCTCCAACTGAAAAGGATGAACACCACTTGATTCTTAAAGAACTTGAGGAATAACCCTAGGAATATCTTGAGGGATTTGAGAGAATTGATTTTTAAATTAGAGTGTTAGGAAAGTAATGGGTGATCTACGGTGAATAATACCTTTAATACACTCTTTTCTAAGTTTAAAACGATGTAGTTTAGGACCTTAATGAAATTTTAGAAAAATAGGGAACTGCCAGTTACCACAGATCATACCACAGGTCTTACCAAGCACCCATGGTACATGGTTTCCTCTTGTCTGTCCAAGTCTACATACCTCAATCATTTTTAAGTTTTCCACGGGCACAAAAAATAGCTCATACGTCTTTCTATGAGTCGTTCCTTCAGTCGTCTGATCATTACCTGAGACTCACCTCACTTGCCACGACTCCTGACCACGATTCATGTCCCCAACCTACGACTCATGGTTTCCTTCCATAGCTTACCAGTTCGACTCCTCCAACTTCCAATGACTGTCTATCAAAGACCTATACCATATACCCTGACCAGCCCTATATTAAACAACGGCTTCATCCTATGACCCATTACAGCCACATATAAGTTGTACCTTAACTTGTTTCACCAGACCTTCTTTTGCAGCTTCTAACCACGACTCCAACCACGACCCGTCAGACAAACCCATGAATCATACCAAGAGTCATTTTGAGAGAAAACTACAGATTATTTTGCTGATCACCTTTTCAAATCCTGAACCTAGTCTTAGGAACTTCTGGGGTATTACACTGTGGCATCCCAAGTTAACTAGCAGGCAGTGGACCATGTCCACTAGAATTAAAATGTGGCAGCAACGAGAGTGCGAGATTTCCTCAGGATGAACCCACCTGAGTTTTTGGGGTCAAAGGTAGATGAGGACCCACATCAGTTTATAGAGGAGGTTCAGAAGATCAACCAAATTATGGACGTAACTAGAGAGGAGAGTGCATACTTAGACTCCTATCAGATGAAGAGGGTTGGTCATATATGATTCCGACAGTGGAAAGAGAGCTAGGGAGTTGGTGTGGTTTACGTTGGTTAGGATGAGTTTGTTACCACTTTCTTGGACAGATTCTTTCCTCGAGAGTTGTGGGAGGCAAAGGCAACCAAGTTCGTTAATCTGAAGCAGAACATAATGACTGTCCAGGAGTATGTCTTGGAGTTTACTCAATTTTCAAAGTATGCACCGGAGATGGTGGTCGATTTGAGGGCTCGTATGAGCAAGTTCATTTAGGGTTGAAGATTCATTGGTCAAGAAGTGCATGACCTCTATGTTGATCCGTGATATTGATATCTCCCAACTGACCATATATGCCCAGCAGATAGAGGTAGAACAGATGAAGGAGAAGGAGAGAGAGGCCAAGAGGGCTAGGGAATGGAACTATAGGCATTTCTAGTATAGATCCAATAGTGGACATCACCCTCAGCCCCAACAAAGGTCATTAGCTCTAGCCCCATCAACAACTAATGTTCCATCCAGTCCCAAACATGACCAGAAGGGTAGAGTATAAGGCTCTAAAGGCCAAGGGAGCATGGCAGGAGAGCGCACCTTCCCAGTTTGTAGGAAATATGGTCAAAACCACCCAGGAGAGTGCTTGTTTGGCTTAGATATTTGCTTTGGGAGTGGGAAGCCTAGGCACATGCACAGGGATTATCCTTTGGCTAGGTAGTGCGACAGTAAGGTCATGCCCCAGACACCACTTTAGTAGCTCTAGTGACTCCCTATCTTAATCGGTCGCCTCTTCTAGTGTAACGGGCAGATAGTGCCAGAACAAATTATATGCACTATTATCTCAACAGGAGTAGGAGGTCTCTCCTGATGTGGTCACTATTATGTTATGAATATTCCATCTTGATGTGTATACATTGCTAGATCCAGGGGCTACTCTATCTTTCGTGAATCCTTATATTATTGTTAGTTTCAGAGTTAGTTCAAAAATCTTGTCAGAACCCTCACTGATAGGTGTATAAAAATTACCCTGTCATGATTCTTTGGAAAGTTACCTCAGCCATATTAGTGGAGTTAGATATGACCGATTTCGATGTCATATTCGGTATGTTTTGTTTAAATGTTTTTTATGCTTCAGTCCATTGTAGAACCCTTATGGTAGAGTTTCAGTTTTCAGATGAATCGATCCTAGAGTGGAAGGGTAGTTCAGTTGTGCTTGTAGGTTACATTGCTTCTTATCTCAAGGCCAGGAAGATGATTTCCAAGGGTTGTGTGTACTATCTAGATCAGGTCAAGGATTTTATGTCCGAGACCCCAACTCTTCAGTCAATTCTTATTGTATGTAAGTATCTAGAGGTGTTTCCAGATGATCTAGAAGGAGTTCCTCCCAAGTAATAGATTGACTTCGGTATTGATCTTCTCCTAGATATGCAACCCATATCCATTCCTCCTTACATAATGGCTCCAGCCAAGCTAAAGGTGTTTGACGAGCAGTTAATGAATCTCTTAGATAAGGGTTTCATCAAGCCTCGTAAGTCCCTGTGGGCTGCTCTAGTGCTCTTTGTTAGGAAGAAGGATGGTTCCCTTAGGATGTGCATTGACTATCAATAATTGAACAAGATCACAACCATGAATAAATATCTCTTCCTCGGGATTGATGACCTATTTGACTAGCTTTAGGGTGCTAAGTGCTTTTTGAAGATAGACCCAGAATCTGGATATCACCCACTCAGACTTAGGGAGTGTGACATTCCTGAGACAACCTTTAAGACTCGGTATGTGACTATGAGTTTGTAGTTATATCTTTTGGACTAATGAATGCTCCTGAAACTTTTATAGACTTGATGAATACGCTGTTCCAATAATATTTGGACATGTTCGTGATTGTCTTAACAGACAAAATCCTCATATACTCATCGAGCGAGGAGGATCATGCCACTCATTTGAGGATCGTGATGCAAACTCTCAAGGATCGCCAGCTATTTTCTAAATTCAGCAAGTGTGAGTTTTGTATGAACTCAGTAACGTTCTTGGGTCATGTGTTGTCTTGTGAGGGTGTTGAAGTGGACTCTCAAAAGATAGAGACGATGAAGAATCGGCCTAGACCTATCAGTCCTACAGATATTAAGGGCTTTTTAGGTTTAGCTAGCTACTATAGGAGGCTTGTAGAGGTATTTTCATCTATTGTAGCACCGTTGACTAAGTTGACCCAAACGAAGCTAAAATTTTAGTGATTAGATTCTTGTGAGAAGAGTTTTCAAGAGTTAAAGACTTGACTAATTTTTGCTCTAGTACTGACCCTACCGTAGGGCACAGATGGTTTCATTATGTATTGTGATGCTTCTAGGGTTCATCCTTGTTTAGTGTTGATGCAGCTTGATAAGGTCATTGCATATTCCTCTAGGCAGCTTAAGACTCATGAGAAGAATTATCTGACACATGAACAAGAATTGGCAGCTATGGTGTTTTGCTTAATGATTTGGAGACACTATTTATATGGGGTGAATGTGGATATGTTCACGGACCAAAAGAGCCTTCAGTACGTGTTTACTCAGAAAGACCTGAATTTGCGGCAAATGAGCTTTCTAGGGCTTCTCAAGGACTATGACATGAGTTTTCTTTATCATCCGGGCAAGGCCAATATAGTGGCAGATGCTCTTAGTAGGCTGTTCATGGAGAGTGTCTCTCATGTCGAGGATGGGAGAAAGGAGTTGGTGAAGGATTTCCATAGGCTTGCTTGTTTAGGGGTTCGCCTTACAAATTCAATGGATAGTGGTGTCATTGTTAAAAATGGGTCGAAATCTTTGTTGGTGATGGAATTTAAGGCTAGGTAAGATGACGATCCAGTCCTAGTGAAGTGGAAGAAAGCAGTACAGAATCAGAAAGTGGAGGTTTTCTCCTATGGGGTAGATGGTGTACTCCGATATCAAGGTCGATTGTGTGTGCCGACTGTATATGACTTGAGAGAGCGGATGTTTCGGTACTCTATCCATCCAGGTACCACTAAGATGTATCATGGTCTAATGGAAGTATATTGGTGGAATGTCATTAAGAAGGACATAGTGGAGTTTGTGGCTAATCGACCGAATTGCCAACAGGTGAAAGTTGATCATCAGAGACCTAGAGGTTTTCTTCAGGATATTAGCATTCCTACTTGAAAGTGGGAAGAGATCAATATGGATTTCTTCTCAGGCTTGCCCCGTACAAACCGACAATATGACACTATATGGGTGATTGTGAAAAGTTTGACCAAATAAGCCCATTTCCTACCAGTCAAAACTATCGATTCAGCCGAGGATTATGCTAGATTGTACATTGGGAAGTTGGTTCAATTTCATGGAGTTCCTTTGCCTATCATATCGGATAGGGGTACTCAGTTCACCTCTCAGTTTTTGAGGTCATTTTCGAAGGGACTTGGTACTCCATTGAAGCTTAGCACAACTTTTTACCCGCATACAGATGATCAGGCCAAGTGGACCATTTAGACTCTTGAGGACATGTTGACAGCATGTGTGATCAATTTCAAGGGTGGTTCGGATTATCACTTTCCTCTCATTGAGTTTGCCTACAATAACAGCTATCTCTCCAACATTCAGATGGCTCCACTTGAGGCTCTATATAAGCGGAGGTGTAGTTCACCTATTGGCTGGTTCGAAGAAGGTAAGGCTATGTTGATTGTTCCATATTTAGTCCATGAGGCTATGGAGAAAGTTCAGCTTATTAGAGTGAGTCTGAAAATAGCTCAAAGTCATTAGAAATCTTATATGGATATTAGCAGGAGAAATCTTGAGTTTGAGGTTAATGATTGAGTGTATTTGAAGGTATCTCCCATGAAGGGAGTCATGAGGTTCGGTAAAAAGGCGAAGCCTAGTCCCCGATATGTTGGTCCTCATAGGATTCTGAGGTGAGGTTGCAATGTGGCATATGAGTTGGAGCTACCAACAGGGATAGCCTCGGTGCATCCAGTTTTCCATGTATCTCTATTGAAAAAGTCCATTGGCGATCCAGCTTTAGTTGTTCCAATAGAAAGCATTTGTGTGAAGGATAGACTTACCTATGAGGAGGTTCTGGTTGAGATTCTTGATCGTTAGGTTCAAAATTTTAGGAACAAGGAAGTAGCTTCAGTGAAGGTTTTGTAGAGAAATCATCTTGTTGAGGGAGCTACATGGGAAGCCAAAGCAGATATAATGGCTAGATACCTGCATCTTTTCCCTTCCGGCACAGTTCCAGCATGAGGTATCAGTTTCCGTTTTAGTTCTCTATTTAGTTTCATGACAAGTTCATGCCTTTCAGTTCCTTTCATGTTATAGCATTAATGTATGCGTCATGAATTTAGTTTAATCATGTAAATTAGTCCAGAGTAAGTCACTCTATCAGTTTTCAACTATTGTCCAGTTTTGGGAGGTGCAGTTCTTTCCCTAGCCTTATAGTATGCCTAATCTACACTCAAGGATGAATATTCCTAAGGGGGAGATAATATAACACCTCATAAGTTCCTAGATCAGACTCGAGGACTGAAAAGAAAAAAATAGAAAAAATCTACACCAGCGCATAGAACGAGTCATCAGGTGATTCATTAAGTCACCTGACGAATCGTTGAATGACTCGTTAAGTGGTGCTAAGTTAGGAAAAGTGTTGATTTTCCATGAGACTCCATGGATTGAGAGATGAGTAGTTACGTCTCCCCATAAGTCGTGAAGTGACTCGTTAGGTGTGATGGGTAATTGAAGAATTCGAGATTCAGAGGGTTAGGAAAAGTGGTGAAGTGATCCATTAAGTGTAATGACAACAGTTAAGAGGAGGTTTCAAATCAAGATAAAAAAATTGGAATTATGGCTAGTGGCAATGGGAGGAGTCATTAGGTCACACGTTGGGTATGGCAGTGTTACTTCCTATCGGATCATTAAGGCTTTTTTCTTCATTTCCTAAGTTCCTAACACCTAAAATAAGTCGTTTCGAGCATAAGAAGATTTTAGAGGATTTTATTCATCCTAAACCCTCATTCTTCTCCTAACACTCTCATTAGAAGATTAAGCTCTCAAGTGAAGCAAGGGTTCTTTTTCTCCATCCTCTTCAATCTCACTTAAGTATCATACCCTAGAAGAAATTCCAATAAATCCACGTATGTGGGGTTAACAATGAGGGATTTCTTCTAGCCTCATGCCTCTTTTTAATTGAAAACATGATTTTCCCAAATCTCCATGCCCCAATTCGAAATTCTAGTGTTGGGTTGGATGTTGCCAAAACTCCGTCATGTTCATCTATGAAATTAGCTGCTCCTTTATCCTATACATGTTCCTATAATTAGAGTTTCATGTTTCTATCAAGTCTTTCATGAAATTATGAATTTTAACTTTCAAGAATTGTTATGAATTCCTAGGTTATATTTGAATTGAGTTAGATTCTATGATTTTCTTGTGAATTCATGTCCCTCAAGTGTTATATTATGTTTTATGATCATGATGCATGATTTTCACAAGAACCTTTTATGAATTTATGTATTTCAAAATATGGTGATTTTCTCAAGTACGCATGGCTTTCATTAAAGAAATCAAGTTTATGTATCATGGACAATTGTGGCATTATTTTTCATGGCTAGTTCACATATGTAAAGTATGATTATGATTTCATGATTTTTAACTAGCCCATGCGAGATCAAGTATGTTTTCATGATAATAATTATCATCTATGTGCATATTTTTTAGAGTAGTGTCTAGCATCGAGTAGACTAGGGGTTCAGGTGAACCCCGAGTCTCATAACTATGAGTCATCGTAGGTATATATTCTTATATGGGGCCTCGCTAGAGAGTGTTCCTCGAGCCTGATGGGGCTCACGAGTGATGTCATGCCTTATCATTCTTGGCAAGGCTTAGGACGACTCTGCTCTCTTGAGCGGGATAGTTGGTGCATCGTGTAAGCTCTATCATGATGGTGTCGGTTATGACGAAGCCTCCCATTGTTCCTCATGTTTCAGTTACTAATGTTCATGTATTATGATATTATGTTTTATAGCATTTTGACCCATTGAACAGTTAATGAGTTTTCACTTATTTTACTAATGTTCCATTTCACTAGCATGTTTTACTTTCTCTACATACTCAGCACATTCAAAATACTGACCACATACTCTATGCTATATCGTCTTGTGATATAGGTTAGGGTGATGCTTCTCAGTCTTGCTGTTAGCTCGCTCCGCTCAGACAAGCTCAGTTCCCAGTCTTGGTGAGTCCTCATCATCTGAGGACGTTTATCAATTTTATTGTCACGTCTTGTTTTAGTTTCACACTTTAGCGAGCTAGTTGGAGGTGTTGTCCAATCAGCTCATCTTATGTCTAGTGGCTTTTAAGACAGACATATAGTAGATGACTTAGTGTTGTGATATTTTCACTTTTACTTATGCTTTATGTTACATAGATTTCCTCTTTTCCATGCTTACGTTTTAAATTCTGCCTTAATTCATGCTCTTGAGTTACTATGCATGCACTATGGGTTAGTTTAGGGCCATTCGTGGTTCTAGATCAAATGTCTCGATCTAAAGTCCCAGCTCGGGCCGTGACAAAATATGCTAATAAACATAACATCACAAGACATGAATATGAGTAACTGAAAACATAAGGTACAATGGGAGGTTTCTTCATAACCAACACATTCACGATAGAGCTTACGTGATGCCCCAGCTATGCTCAAGTGGGAAGAGTCATCCTAAGCCTTGCCAAGGCAAAGAACGATGAAGGTGTGACATCATTGGTGTGACCTCAGGTGGGAGAAGCATTCTCCTTAGAGGTCGCAGGTATGAGTATATACCTACGGTGGCACGTAGTTATGAGACTTGGGTCCTCGGAATCCCGGGCCTACTCGGTGCTAGACACTACTCCCAAACCATGCATATTGCTCATAATCATATTCTCAAAACATAGCTTAAATTTATTTCTTAGGAGTCTTGGCTCAATACATCTCTTTGAAATTGATCTTATAAGCATTGGCAAAAATCATGATAAAACATATGTGACTTTACATGGGCTTGCCCAAAACGTGAAAGCATATACACTTGAATAATGCTTCATAACTCAAATTCATGGAATAATAATTTTAAGCTGATAAACAATCATGCATACTTTAATAATTCATCATTCTTGAAATCATGTGTTCATTATCTTGAAATTCATTAATCATGCATAATACGACATAATCCTCATAAATTGTAAATCATGAATAAATTTAGAGTCAAATCTGTCCTAATAGACATAAATCATCATTTGAAATATGAGAGACTTGAAATGATAGAATCGGAATGAAATTGGGCATGAGGGTGAAAGAATTTCCTCCATTCATAATCTTACATATCTGGGCTTGATTGAATCCTTGCTAGGGTTTGTTTCCCAAAAAAAAATTGGGGAAGAAGGAGGACCTTGATGCTTGATGCTCGAGAGGGTTTTGATCTTCAACTTGGAGTGTTGGGAGTAGAATTAGGGATTAGGATGATTAAAACCCTTAAAAACACCTTTTAGAAGACTTAAAATGACTTAGTTTAGAATTTACAAACTTAGAAATTACGAAAACACCCTTAAAAACACAAATGGAAATTACTCACTGCCAGACCCAACGACCCATAAGATGGTCCGTCTGGTTTTCTAACGGGTCATCGTCTGACCAGTTGTCACTGGCTGTTTTTTCTCAAATTATCTAATCTTACCTTAACTCCTCAATTGACGATTAATCGTGTCACTTAACAGGTCACTTAACAGTCATCAACACTCATTGAAACTCAGCTTTCCACCATTTTCATGCACCTAACGGGTCACGTAACGACCCATAAAGTGACTTAATGGGTCACTTCACAACTCGTTCTGTGACCTGACACAGTTTTTTCTATTTTCTCTGTTTCAATCATTGGGTATGATCTTAGCGACTTTTGGGGTGTTACAAAAGAGGTCCATAATCGATTGAGTAAAGAATAGACCATCTTTCCAGAAGAAAGTCCATCAATTTAAAGGCAAATCCTTAAGGAGACAGGAGCCAATTCTAATCGACGAAGCAAGAGACATATTGTAACGCCCCGAGACTACACCCTGGATGTAACATGGTACTTGAAGTCATAAGTGACCCCAAGTCAACCCCTGGTCTATCATATACTGGTATTCTAAGTAAAACATGAACATAGTAATTTGATATAATACATAATAGCATTTAGGAAAATTAAAACTGAATATAGAGATTTAAAATACCTGAGAATCTGAAATCAAGTATGGTTTGAAAGCCATCTAACTGAGGAGTTGCTGGGACAAGCCCCCAACTAACTCTAACTTTAACTAAAAATAATAACTCAAATGAAACGAAGTAAAACAAGGGCAATGGATGATGAGGACTCACACTTCGCCTGCAGCGGAGGAGGATCTGAATCGCAATGGCTAAGGATGCTGAGTCTGGGAACCTGTAGCTATATCATGAAATGATACAGCATAAAAGTATGCGTTAGTACTTTGAATGTACTGAGAAAGTGAGAGAAAACATAACTGAATATAATGTCTGAACTGAAATGGCACCCAATGATCAACAGGTAAGCTGAGCTAAACTACCGATGTAATCTGAAATGGTCAAGATGATCTTGTTTGATGGTCAAAGACCTGCTCTAAGTCTAAACACTGAGTCTGAGATACTATACTGAACTGATCTACTTATTCTAAAACTGGACTGGACTAACTAGTGGGAGAGTCTATAACCGACATTTAAAAACATGAGATAGATGTGGAGTCCGATGTATACACCCCACTGGAGGACCCAATATACCTTGCCAGGGTATAAAGGAATGAACTTGGTGATCACAAATGTTTGGGGCCAAATAGGCCAAGTAATACTATAACCTATGCTGGCAACGTAGTTCTGGGAACCTAGGTGCGCTGGAACCCCAGCCCGTTGGGTGCTAAGTCCTACTCCCATTTGAAACATATACTGAACTGCTAGGTTGATAGCTCGAAATTGCAGTCCAAGACTAGTCAGGGACATATAACTGATAGTACCCTGAGAGTCTTATTGGACCAGATTTTGAAACTGGGTTCTAGACTGGTCTGAGCTTCTTATCTGGAAGCGTCGTAATCGTTTAAGAACAAACTATAAACTGAAGTGGGGTCCTGGAGCTGGTCAGAGCTGTATATATCTAAAATTTCATTACCTCCTAATGAACCAAAACTAGATTTTGAGTTTGATTCTAATAATTGAGAGACACCACTGACACCTCAGAAAAAGACTGCAATCAAACTGATCAGTTGACACTTTCTGAATAGTGTTGAAGAGGTTCTACGTTCTAGGTAAACTAACTACTAAACGACTAATAGAGAACACAACTCAATCCAACAACAAGAGAATTTCATAATATGACAAAATTTCAAGAATTTAAAGGTATAATTTCTCACACATATATATAATAAGAATTACTAGGATATTCATCCAGAAACATACTTCGCAAAATAGACAGAATAAAATATGCAATAATCTTTACTCTAAAATTTAGGTCTGTAAAACATCTTGGAAAGAACAACAAAAACAATTTACTTATGAATTGATGAAGATCATATGAGTAATAAAAATGGATGATAACCCAATTGAATTTAACTAAACCCAACATGAAGATTTATTCATATTCGAAGAAATCAGGCTAAACTAATAGGGAATTTATGGGAGGGTTTTGGGGGACACAAGGGAAGGACTATTCCTTTGTTAAATTCCCACATACCTAACTAAAATCCTTCCGGAGAAGAAGCTTGAACTTTTGCAAGAGATAAGAAGCCCTAGTCTTGCTTGGAGGGTTCTTGAGAGGAGAACTTTCGATGTTTCTAAGAACTGAGAGTGGGAAATGAGGAATGAACCATTTTTCCCCACTAAAACATCTGAAATTAACACTAAAGCGACGTAGTTTAAAGCTTGGGAGAGTAGGAAATTACTAAATAGCCCTTATAAATTTGCTGGGAAAAACTATCAAGTGCCCCTAACGGGTGTATCCTAACGGGTCTTGGTGACTGACCACGACTTGTGGTCACTCTCGTCAGGTACACTGCCTGGGATCCTCAGTAGGTCACCACGAGGGACCAAACGAGTCATGTTCACCAGTCGTAGACCACTCTATCTCATTCTGGAGATTTAATGCTAAGTCCAGTAATGAATCACCTAACGAGTCGTTGTCACAAATGACGACTCGTTGTGACACTCATCAGGTACATTGGCCAAAAAACTAAATAAGGCTAATAACGGGGGACATAACGATTTGTTACTAGGGATCACATCTCGTTGCCCCCACTCATCAAGTACACTGGTCAACTAAATATATTTCCAACTTAGGCCTGACGACGAGTGACTTAACGGGTCGTGGTTAGTGTCCACGACTCGTGAAGTCCCTAGTTGGGTACACTGCCTCCCTTCTTCAAAATCTCAAACCTCCTACTCACAGCTCATCTAACAAGTCGTGGGGTCACTTAACGAGTCGTTAGGTGGGTCATCCTGTAGCTTTTATCCATCTTTTTTCCAGATTTCCAGATTTAAGTTCCGAAATTATATTTTTGGTTACTAGGGCAGTACAATATCTCCCCCATGGAAACATTTGTCCTCGAATGTTAGAAAACACACAGGAAAGCAGAGAATAACAATCAAAGTTCCAAATACTATTTTTTAATTCCAAAACTATCGGAATGACTACCTTTGTTTCAAAATACATAACTGAACTAAATTCTCCTTTCATACATACATTCAAAAACATAAAAGAGACTTGAACACCTGAACTGAGTCATGAAAACTAAATTGAGTTCTAGGGTCAAAACTAATATCTCAAACTGTGCTAAAGCCGGTAGGGAACATATACAGGTATTTTCCTATCATATCTTTTATGGCCTCCTATGTAGCTCCTTCCACCTGCTGATTCCTCCATAAAACCTTGACTGATGCTATCTCCTTGTTCCTTCGCTTATGAACCAGACGGTCAAAGATCTAGACTGGTACTTCCTCATATGAGAGACTACCTTTTATTCCTACACTGTCCAATGGCACAACTGAGGTTGGATCTTTGATGAACTTCTTCAAAAGTGATACATGGAAAACTGGGTGTACAACTGTTAGATATTAAGGTAATTCTAACTCATAGGCTACATTGCTGATACGCCTTAAAATTCTATAAGGTCCCACATATCTTGCACTGAGCTTTCCTTTCTTTCCAAACTTCATTACCCCTTTTATGGGTGAAATTTTTAGGTATACCTAGTCATCAACTGCAAACTCGAACTCTCTTCTCCGCACATTGGCATAAGATTTTTGATGTCTCTAAGCTGTTTCAACCATTCTCAAATGAGCTGAACTTTCTGCATTACCTCATGTACTGAGTCTGGCCCTATTAGGGTGGCTTTACCAAACTCGAACCACCCTATAGGCGATCTACACCTTCTCCTATATAATACTTCAAATGGGGCCATCTGAATGCTAGAGTGGTAACTGTTGTTGTATGCAAACTCGATAAGAGGCAGATGGTCAACCCAATTTCCCTTGAAATCGATTGCGCATTCTCTTAGCATATCTTCTAGAGTCTGAATAGTTCGCTCAGCTTGCCCATCTGTCTGCGAGTGAAAAGTTGTACTGAGCTTTACCTGAGTGCCTAGTCCCTTTTGAGAGGATTTCCAAAATTGTGAGGTGAACTGAATTCCTCTATCTGAAATGATAGATAAAGGAACCCCATGGAGTCTGACTAAATATCGGATGTAAAGTCTGGCATAGTCCTCAGCTGAGTCTGTGGTTTTAACTGGAAGGAAATGAGCTGACTTAGTCATCCGATCTACTACTACCTAGATTGAGTCATACTGCCGGCGAGTCTGAGGTAGACCCGTAATAAAATTCATATTTACTTCCTCCCACTTCCATGTGGGTATACTGATATCTTGAGTCATGCCTCCTGGTCTTTGATGCTATACCTTGACTTTCTGGCAAATCGGGTACTTGGCTATGAATTCAGCAATGTCTCTCTTCGTGCCGTTCCACCAGTAAACATCCTACAGATCGTGGTACATTTTTTTAGCACCAAGGTGAATGGAGTATCTTGAGCTGTGTGCCTCAGCTAGTATCAGTTGTCTCAACTCTCCAACATCTGGTACACACAACCTGCCCTGGTGACGGAGCACCCCATCTCTCCCTTGGGAGAAAGCTTCTATTTCTTTTCTGATGAATGCTCCCTTAAGCTTATGTAAGATGGGATCCTCATCTTGTCTGGACTTAACTTCAACTACCAGGGATGAATCTAACCCTCTTTGAATTACCACACCACCTTCGGCTGAATCCACCAACTGCACCCTTAACCGGGCTAGTTTCTGAACATCTTTCGCTAACTTCCTTTTGCCTTCCACAATGTGAGCCACACTCCCTATAGACCGTCAGCTTAGGGCATCAGCCACCACATTGGCTTTACTCGAGTGATACAACACACTCATGTCATAGTCCTTTAGCAGCTCCAACCACCGTCTGTGACGCAGGTTTTGGTCCTTCTGGCTGAACACATACTTAAGGATCTTGTGATCTGTGAACACATCCATATGGGCCCCATAAAGGTAATGTTTCCAAATTTTTTACGCGAATACCACCGCCTCGAATATGCCAAATTTATGAAGGACCTCGTCACCNTCTGTGAACACATCCATATGGGCCCCATAAAGGTAATGTTTCCAAATTTTTTACGCGAATACCACCGCAGCCAACTCCGAGTCATGAGTTGGATAATTCTTCTCATGAACTTTGAGCTGTCTAGGATATCACTTTGCCCCGCTGCATCAGAATTCAACCGAGTCCAACTCTCAAAGCATCAAAATAAACAACCAACCCAACTAATCCTTTCGGCAAGGTTAAAACTGGAGCGGTAGTGAGTCGAGTCTTCAACTCTTAAAAACTCTTCTCACACTCATCCGACCACTGAAATTTCACTTTCTTCTAAGTTAACTTAGTCAGAGGAGATGCTATATAAAAGAAACCTTCCACAAATCATCGGTAATAAAATATAAAACCCAGGAAACTCCTAATTTCAGTAGGAGAGGTAGGTATGGGCCAATCTTTCACGGTTGCTATCTCGTGAGGGTTTACTTGTATTCCTTCACCTAAGACCACATGACCTAAGAAGGTCATGAACTTTAACTAGAATTCGCACTTGCTGAACTTCGAAAACAACTAGGGGTCCCTGAGTGTCAGCAATAATAACCTTAGGTGATTGGCTTGCTCTTCCTCATTTCTAGAGTACACCAGAATGTCGTCGATAAATAAAATGACGAACATATCCAGGTATTTCTTGAATACCCTATTCATCAAATCCATGAAGGTTGTTGGGACGTTTGTTAACCCGAAGGACATCACCACGAAAGCTATATTCGGTATATCACTCTCTCTAACCCTTCACTGATAGTACCTTTACCTGAGATCGATTTTTGAGAAACAACTGGCTCCCTGAAGTTGGTCAAACAAGTCGTCAATTATGGGTAGGGGATACCTATTCTTGACTATAAATTTATTCAGCTAACGGTAATCTATGCACATTTTGAGGGTACCGTCCTTCTTATGCACAAATAGCACTAGGGCACCTAGGGAGAGATGTTGGGTCTGATAAAACCCTTGTCAAGAAGATCTTTTAGCATCTTCTTCAGCTCCTTAAGCTTAACCGGAGCCATTATGTAAGGAGGGATGGAGATGAGCTGAGTATCAAGGAGGAGGTCTATTCCGAAAAAATATTATGGAACTCGCTGACCACTGGAACTAATTAGATAGTTGGGGTCTCAGAGTTGGAATCCATGACCCGAACTAAATGATAGATACATCCCTTGGAGATTAGTTTCTGGGCCTTAAGGTAGGAAATAAACCTACTCTTAAGCGCTGAACTACTGCCCGTCCATTCTAACACCAGTTCGTTTGGAAACTGGAACTTGACAACTCTAGTTCTTCAATCAACTGGGGAATTGTAGGAGTGTAACCAATCCATGCCAAGGATGAGGTCAAAATCAACCATTTCTAACTCTACGAGGTCAGCTGGGATTACTTTATTCAAGACTGATACTGGGCAGTTTTTATACACTGGGCTGGCTCTAACTGACTCGCCAACTGGGGTGAAGACTAAGAATGGTTCTGAGAGGACCTCTGGACTGATATTGAAATGGACTTCTATGTAGGGAGTCACGAATGAAATAGTCGCTCCTAGATCCAGGAGGGCATACACATCTAGATGAAAGAGACGTAACATACTCGTAACTACGTCAGGTGAGCTTTCCTGATCCTGACGGGAAGATAGAGCATAGAAACAATTTTGGCGCTCACCGCCATCTGTACCTAATGTGTTAGCCTGCTGGGCTGGTCGACCTACTGGAAGCTTATGATGTGGTGGATTGTGGCCTCCCTCGCCCGGCTGATAGGCACTCCCTAAGCCGATGTCTGAGTTGTCCACAACCAAAAAAACCCTCTCGACCCTAAATGCACTCACCCGGGTGGTTCCTACCATACTTGGGACAAGTTGGATAATTGTTCCCGATACTGTGGGCTTGAGACTAAGTGCTAGATGACCCACTTCTACGATCCTAACGGGATCGAAAGGTTGGGGCACTGGCTGAACTGGGTGCTGGGGCTCTCTGCTGCTGCGGTGGGCGGCTACTACCGCTAGACCTCTGATTGCTGAAATTTGACTGGCCATTCCTTGCCCGTTTTTTCTTATGCTCCATATCCTTCATCGTTTCAGCCTCAATCTTCTTGGCATAGACAATGAAGCTAGAAAGGTTCATGTCCTTAATCAGTATCGCGGTCCTGCACTCCTTGAGGACCAGATTTGACACTCCATTTACAAACTTCAGCAGGCGATCCCTTAGCTCGGCTACCATCTCTGGAGCGTACTTAAACAGTGGAGTAAACTCTAGAGCATACTCCTCCACGGTTCTATTGCCCTATCTCAAATTCATAAACTCAACCATCTTTTCCTCCCTCGGCTCTCGAGGAAAAAACCTATCCAAGAAAGCTGTGTGGAACTCCTCCCACTCCACTGGTCCTACTCTCATTGGTCGCCCCTCTTTCCACTGTTCATACCAGACCAGACTACCCTTTTTAACTGGTAGGCAACCAGGTCAGCACTCTCAGAAGAGCTAACACGCATAATGCGGGTGATCTTTCTGATCTCTTCAACGAACTCCTGGGGATCCTCCCCTACTTTGGATCCCTGAAAAGATGGAGGGTTTATACGGGTAAAGTCCAACACCCTCGTAGCTGCTGTTGACCCATTGGTTTTAATCGGTACCACCTACTGGTTCACCTGGTTGGTGATTATTTGGGCTAGTAGGTGAATGGGTGCCCTAAATTCGACGGCAGACACTAAATCATCTTGAGAAGCTGTAGGGGCTGGTGGGGCAGGTCTGTTTGCGTTACCGGCCCTTATTCCATTATCTCTTCTAGAGGCTTGATTCACTCAAATGAAATAGAGCATTTATGGAAATGAACTTTAACGCACGATAAAGAGTATGAACAAAAGAGAGTTTTCCTAATAACATCTCGTATCTTCCTCGTCATAAGTTTGGCGCGCTTCACACCCATGAAAAGATCTCTACTCGATGTGGCTTTCAGACTTTTCGAGGATACTCTAAACCTAGGGCACTGATACAAAGTTTGTCACGCCGCGAGAGTACACCCTGGACGTAACACGGTACTTGAAATCACAAGTGGCCCCAAGTCAACCCCTGGTCTATCATACAGTGGTATTCTAAGTAAAACATGCACAACGGAATTTGAATTAATACATAATAGCATATATGAAAATTAAAACTGAATATAGAGATTTAAAGTATCTAAGAATTTGAAATCAAGTCTGGTCTGAAAGCCATCTAACTGAGGAGTTGCTGGGACAAGCCCCCAACTAACTCTAAGTTTAACTAAAAATAGTAAGTCAAAAAATAAAAAGTAAAACAAGGCCCTTAGATGATGAGGATTGACACTTCGACTATAGCGGAGGAGGATTTGAATCACAACGGCTAATGATGTTGAGTCTGGGAACCTGCAGCTATATCACGAAATGATATAGCATAAATGTATGCATTAGTACTTTGAATGTACTGAGTAAGTGGGAGAAAACATAAATGAATATAATGTCTGAACTGAAATGGCATGCAATGACCTACAGGTAAGCTTAACTAAAATACTGATGTAATCTGAAATGGTCAAGACGATCCTGTCTGATGGTCAAAGACATGCCCTAAGTCTGAAACATTGAGTCTGAGATACTGTACTGAACTGAGCTACTTATTCTGAAACTGGACTGGACTAACTAGTGGGAGAGTCTATAGCTGACATTTAACCACGTGAGCTAGACGTGGAGTCCAATGTATACACCCAACCGATAGGACCCAATATACCTTCCAGGGTATAAAGGCATGAACTGGGTGATCACAAAAGTCTGGGGCCAACCTGGCTAAGTAATATTGTAACCTATGCTGACAACGTAGTTATGGGAAACTAGGTGCGCTGGAACCCCGACCCGCTTGATGCTAAGTCCTACTCCCACTAGAAACCTATACTGAATGGCTAGGCTGATAGCTCGAAACTGGGGTCCAAGACTAGTCAGGGACATATAATTGATAGTACCCTGAGAGTCTTATTAGACCAGATTCTGAAACTAGGTTCTACACTGGTCCGAGCTACTTATTTGGAAGCGTCGTAACCATCTAAGAGAAAACTGTAAACTGAACTAGGGTCCTGGGGATGGTCGGAGCTATATATATCTAAAATGTGAAGACCACCTAATGGACCAAAACTAGATTCTGAGTCTGATTCTGATAATTGAGAGGCACCACTGACTCCTCGAAAAAAGACTAAAGTCAAAGTGATCAGCTGACACTTTCTGAATAGTGCTGAAGAGGTTCTACATTCTAACTGAACTAAACTACTAAACAGCTAATAGCGAACACAACTCAATCCAACAACATAGGAATTTCATAATATGATGAAATTTCATGAATTTAAAGGGATTTCAAGGAACATAGGTAAAAATCATTATACTCAATGGAATAATTTCTCACACACATATATAATAAGTATTACTAGGATATTCAGCCAGAAACATACTTTGCAAAATAGATGGAATAAAATACACAATAATCTTTACTCGAAAATTTAGGGATGTAAAACATCTTGGCAAGAACAACAACAACATTTTACTTATGAATTGATGAAGATCGTATGATTAATAAACATGGTTGATAACCCAATTTAATTTAACGAAACCCAACATGAAGATTTATTCATATTCGAAGAACTCAGGGCTAAACTGATAGGGAATTTATGGGAGGGTTTTGGAGGACAAAAGGGAAAGACAGTTCCTTTGTTGAATTCCCACATACCTGACTAAAATCTTTCTGGAGAAGAATCTTTAACTGCGAAAAGAGATAAGAAGCCCTAGTCTTGCTTGGAGGGATCTTGAGAGGAGAACTTTCGATGTTTTTGAGAACTGAGAGTGGAGAATGAGGAATGAACCATTTTTTCCCACTAAAACGACGTAGTTTAAAGCATGAGAGAGTAGGAAATTACTAAATAGCCCTTAGAAATTCACTGGGAAAAACTTTCAGGTGCCCTTAACTTGTCGTGGTGACTGATCACGACTCGTAGTCATTCCCGTCAGGTACAATGCCTGGGATCCTTAGTAGGTCACCATGAGGGACATAACTAGTCATGGTCAATAGCCACCACTCATGGTCACCAGTCGTGGAGCACACTATCTCATTCTGGGTATTTAATGCTAAGTCCAGTAACGAGTCACCTAACGAGTCATTTGCACAGATGATGACTCCTTATGACACTCGTCAGCTACACTGGCTAAAAAAACTAAATAAGGCTGATAACGGGGGACATAACGGGTCGTTAATAGGGATCAAGACTCGTTGCCCCTACTAGTCAAGTATAGTGGTCAACTAAATATATTCCCAACTCAGACCTGACCACGAGTGACTTAACAGATCATGGTTAGTGAGCACGACTAGTGAAGTCCGTCATTGGGTACACTGCCTCCCTTCTCCAAAATCTCAAACCTCCTTCTCACGGCTCATCTAACGAGTCGTGGGGTCACTAAACGAGTTGTTAGGTGGGTTTTCCTGTAGCTTTTCTGCAGCTTTTTTCCAGATGTCCAAATTTAAGTCCTAGAATTAGATTTTAGGTTTCCGAGACATTACACAGACCGTCTTTCCAAATGACGTCCAGCAATCAAAGGGCGAAAGGCATTTGGACAGATGAAGATTTTAATCAACAGAGAAAAGGACGGTCCGTCCCTATGCACCAGGGACCCTCCAATTTTTAATTATGTTATTATTTCTTGAGACATAGTATAAATAGATTTTTCTTTTTTTTCAAGAGATATAGGATAGACTGATAGAAAGATTTACTTTTCTGCCATAGTAAAGTAAATCTTATATTTAGATTGTAACTTTGAAGGTTCAATTTCATCAATTCAAGCTTTTCTCTGCAGTTTGCAATTTCTTTGGTTAGGATGTCAAATTATTTACTTTCTACATTTCTTCTTGCTTACGGTTGCTAAATCCAGATCTAGGATTGTCGTCACGATCCGAGCATAGACCCCGGACATAACACGAGACCTAGAATTGCAAATGACTCCAAGCTAACTTGTGGTATTTTCATAACATAATCATAACCATACACTAAGCAAAAATATTCATAAGATATAGCATAAGGAGAAGGCTAAGATATCATAAAACGTATAAGATGGGAAAATAAGTCAAAATAGTGGAATATCTACTAAGTCTGTAACTAAAAAAATACAAGGAAGTCATGAATCAAAACTACCATCCTCGACTGATGAGGAATCACCAAGGGTGAGCTCAAGCTAGGATAAGGGTGAATCTTGCAGCGAGGCTGAGACTGAACACCCAAACCTATATCATGAGACGATATAGCATGTAAGTATGTGATTAGTACTNGTTGAGAATTGAGTAAGTCTAATAGATTCTGGCTTGCGTTGCCATGAGGTGTGTGCTCGACATATCACTGATGGTAATATTGTGAGACAGAGATTGTGTGGGTATGGTTTGATATACATACGGCTGCAGAGACAGAAAGGTACAAGTATACAAGTGTGATACAGAATATCCCGACATGATTCAGGTTTGAGGTGAGAAACATGTTTGGAATACCATATATGGATATACGGTCAAGGAATGATATATTGTGGCATTGTCGTGGTATGAAGATAGGTATGTGCATGTACTTTATGTCACGCCCCGAGTCTATACCCTGGACGGGACACGGTAGTTGGAGTCATGAGTAACCCCAAGTCAACCCCTGGTCTATCATACATTGGTATTTTGAGTAATATAAATACATACAACGAAGCTTGAAATAGTAACATAAAGCATTTATGAGAGAGTTTAAAATTGAATCATAAACATCAAAATAGTTTGAGCTACACAGATAGTCTGAGAAAAATCAAGTCTATGTCTGAAAGCCATCTAACTGATGAGTTGCTAGGACAAGCCCCCAACTAACTCTAAGTCCAACTGAATGTAATAAACATAAATAAGATAATGAAATAATTTCCTCGAAAAATGAGGACTCACACTTTTGCTACTGAGAGAGGGGGATCTGATCAAAGTCGGCTAACAGCGCTGGGTCTGAGAACCTGCGGCTGTATCATGAAATGATACAACATAAAAGTATGGGTTAGTACTTTGAATGTACTGAGTAAGTGAGAGAAACAAAACATCATGGGATAAATAAAAGAAAATGTTGAACTGAAAAGGCATGCAAGGCCCAACTAAAGCTACTGAACTGAATAGCTGCACTACTGAGGTGGTCTAAAAGACCCTGTCTTATGGTCAAAGCATGTTCTAAGTCTAGAATACTGATCTGAACTGAACTGAAATTGGACTAAACTGACTAGTGGTAGAGTCTATAAACGACATATAACTACGTGAGCTAGACGTGGAGTCCAATGTATACACCCCACCGGTAGGACCCAATATACCTTGCTAGGGTATAAAGGCATGAACTGGATGATCACAAAAGTTTGGATCCACTCAGGCCAATAAATTCTGAAACCTACATTAGCAATGTAGTTTTGGGAACCTGGGTGCGCTGGAACTCCGGTCCGCTCGGTGCTAAGTCCTACTCCCACTAGAAAACCTAAACTAAATACAAAGATGATAGTTCGAAACTGGGGTCTAAGACTAGTCAGGGATATATATAACTGAAAGTACCCTAAGAGTCTTATCGAACCAGATTCTGATAGTGGGTTCTAGACTGGTCAGAGCTGCTTATCTAGAAGCATCGTAACCGTCTAAGAACAAACTAGAATTTGAACTGGGGTCTTGAGGCTAGTCAGAGCTATTATTCTAAAGTGTCATGACCACCTAGTAGACCAATAAACTAAATTCTGAATCTGATTCTAATAACGGGGAGGTAATACTGACACCTCAAAAAATTCTGTAGTCAAACTGATCAGCTGACATTTCTGACTGACACTGAGTAATTTCATATTTTTACTAAGGCTAGACAGTCATGTATCTAACCGAGAATTTAGCATGTAAAATAGTAAGGGAATTCACTACACTGATATAATGAAGAGAATTCCAAGGTTTATCATTTAAACATGAATTTCTAGTCTGTTCTAACCTCAAGAACTAGGGCTAAGGTCAACGCACAGAGATAAGCATCGACACTACCATTAGCTGGTGAGAAAATACCCATAATTAACATACATGATGGTTGCACATGGATTAAACAAGACATTATCAAGAATTTCTCAACATTCAAAGATCTGCAGGGATAAAATTCATTCTTGTGAGAATAATAACAATTTATTCATGAACTGATGAAAATCATATCTAAACATAATCATGGATATCGTTCTATGCGAATTCAAAGAAAATTTTCATGTAATCTCTTCGCATTCAGAAACTCAGGGCTAGAATTCATAAAGAAATTTGAGAAGAGTTTTGGGGGACACAAGGGAAGAACTATCCCCTTGTTGAATTCCCCCATACCTGATGAAGAAACCTGAAGAATTTTCTTGAGAATTGAGGAGGAAAGATATGCCCTAGTTCTTGCTATGAAATGCTCTAAGAGAAAATTCTATCTTCTGCTTCTTGAAGGTTTGAGTAGGGAATGAGGAAAGGAACCATTTACCCCCACTAATAAGTATAAATTTATGACTAAAACGACATAGTTTAAAGTTTAGGAGGGTAGGAAATTACTAAACGACCCTTGAGAAATCGCAGGGAAAAACTGGTCGTCAGTCCTCATGGGTGACCTAACGGGTCGTGGTCAGTGACCACGACTCGTGGTTACACTGCCCAAATTCCTACTCTCCCCTCTATTCTTAGCCACGGACAACAACACGACTCATGGTGAGCACTGTCCAAGTTCACCTGTTTTGATAAGTCCCTGACCATGACTCATCCCACGAATCATGGTGACTTACCACGACTCGTGGTGAGTAATCGCGGAGTACACTGCCAATTTCTTTCTGGTCTTCAATTATTCCTGGCCACGGGTCATATCACGACTCATGGGTGCTGACCACGACTCGTGGTGTCACCCGTGGTCACCCAAAAATCTAATTTTCCAGATAAGCTTCCATTCCTCAGCATGAGTCACTTGACGACTCGTGGTCACTCCCCAGGGGTCACAAAATGGCTCGTTCTATGATCTGATGCAAAAAATTTTATTTTCTCTATTTCAACTCCCAGGTCTGTTTTTTGAGTTTCCAGGGCATTACACTTTAATATTTGGAAAGTTGACTCCCTCGGCAGGTGTTGATGACTTTTTATGTGTACTTGAATTAGTTAATCTGTATTTGTGATTGAATATTATTTAAAATGGTTTGGTGAGTTGCGGAAGATGGTATGAGGGATTTAAACAAAGATAGTGAGTTATCACGAGAGAGCGAGTAGACTTATTTATTATATGTACCTCACTAAGAAGAGTCGGGAAATCCTATGCATAATTAAGTTGGTTAACAAATGGAAATGGACGGACTTAGTCGATCATAGGGAAGTGGTAAAAAAGGTAGATGTGTTATAAAATTATATCGGAAATAGAACAGAACTGGATTACAAAAATTAGCTACCGACTGATCGGAATAGCACTGCATTGAGTACATAACTGAGGTAGCAGAACCTTTGTGGCGGTCTGAGTAAGCGCTGTAGCGGAATAGCAAAGAGGTAGATTAATGATAAGATGGTGGCTAGAATTGTAGGTAATTTTACAAACCTTGATGAGACCTAAGAAAAGGGAATGTAGTTATCGAAATTAATGAGTGGTTGTATAAGTGGAATAATTATTGAATTTAATGACATTGATTGTATGTTGATTATTATGTTGTTGTGTTAACTAATCTTAGTCGGCCAATAATTTCTACTGGTACGTGTGGTGTACTAATAATATCTTGCTACACCTTTTTGGGTGTAGGTTGTGGTAGGTTTGAAGTCCTTTGATTGGCGTGGAGTACTCAGCATCAGCTTTCGTGTTCTTCTTCTCAGACAAAGTTGTGTCTTTTGATCTTGTCATGTATTCTATTAGAGCTCTTGTACCTGTTTAGACTAGATCTTGGGAGAGTCATGATTTTTGGGAAGTTTGTATTTTATTTTTATTTTGAGTTATTGTTGATTAATAAGAATTAACAGAAATTCTTGGGTTTTGATTGTAATGTTCCGCAAAGGTTTTTCTATCGAGTAGAGTCGATGTAGGTGCCTGCATGACCGCTTATTTGGCGTCGTGACAAAAAATTTTCATGTAGAAATTTGGTAATTTAAATTTCTGTTTTAGAAAATAATTAATTTGTTGCATCTTAATTCTATTTGTGATGTATTCTTTATATAATCAGTAGTTACTGATAGCTAAGACTTTTCAATGGCAGGCTTATTTGATTTTTTCCTTAGCCATAAGTTGTTGTCAAAGAAATAGTTAAGTGCATTAAGTTGGCCAAGTCTCTAATTTCTTTAGAGCAAGTAGATAATAGTTGAAAATTTTATTAAATAAATTTTATGGTGTTTCTTGTTGCTGCTAGTTGATAGAACAATCTTAGCAGAGAATAAGATTTTGCAAAAAGACTTCAAATTACATATATGAGAAGGCTGAGCTTTATTTCTCAATCTCTACTTTCTTGTATTTGGATTTTCCTTACTACGTTTAATTGTAATTTCTTCATTTTGATATTGCTTTCTAATAGCCTCTGCTTCAAAGAGGAATATTCCTTGCAATTATCTGCATTTGAAAGTCGTATTTCCAAAATGTTGGACTCTCTCACTTGAGATCATACAAAGAAAAATTATTTAGTGTTTTCTTGAATGTTTTTGTACCAATTCTAGTCAACCTTCATTTCATATGGTACACTAGTTTTGGAGATCTTTTCCAGCACTCTCCCCTAAAATAACACATCTTGCTCTATGATTTTTCGTACTTTATCTTATGACTTTGATTCCGGATTTTCATATATAACAGGTTGAGTCTAGGCTTAAGGATGTCATCTATAGGCTTTTAGAACAATTGATGATGGAGCGTGCTACAAGGTTAGAAGTAGAATAAAAGGCAAAAGCAGATCAAATGAAATAAGTGGACAATAGATACATGAGCTAAGAGAACACTTACAAAGAGCTGATAAGGAGGCTGATGAATTCAAAGGGCAAATAAAACGAAGCTGTCTCTCAAATTTTATAGATCAGTTTTGTGACCTTTTGGAATACACGCACTTCATATTGAGTTTATATTTGCAATACTCACATTGATTTTGTAAAAGAGCCCATGGTGAGTACAAGGGTTGATGAACTATGGATGGATCGGGAATATGAGATGATCACTCATATCATTAATTTTGAAGAACCAATATTGGTGAAAACTCATGTGCCAATTCAAGAGGTTGCTGGTAAAGAAAAGGGTACATTGGGCCTAATTACTTCTCAAATTCAAGAATCTATTATCGTTGTGTCTAAAAACCCAATGTCAAAAACTAATAATCTTGAAATAATGGATACGTCGATAGATGATACTGTGTTGGAGAAGAACCAGACAAAACAGAAGAATTTAGCTTGGTTGCTGGCCTTGTGGAAACCATATTCGAATTGGTATTACCTGGACTAGCTTAGTTGACAGTAGTGCATTTATTTCTCACGGATCTCTGAAAAATGATTACTCCACTTGCAAGCAGCAATCCATCTTGGGATTTAAAGAATGACTCTACATACTGCACATATTAATGGAGGTTTATATTATTTTTTTTCCATTGTGCTTATGAAAAGTTAAAAGTATCTTTTTGATGTAACATCAAGAGTTTAGAGTTGCTTTTTAGTTGCGTATATACTGCATTTCATTTTTCTATTCTTGAAAATCCATTAATATGCCACAAAACATCTTTTCTTGAATGGTTTTTTTTGCAATGAACTTGAAATCTTGAGGGCACAAACAACTGTCTAACAACCGTCTTCTTTTTTTATAAAACACTTTAATGAATTATATTACATATAATTGTGTCCTTGAATGCAATCTGATAATATATTCCAAGAATGCAATTTATAAATCACATTCCTTTAATGAAATTATAAATTATGTTCACTTAACGCGATTTATTTCTAGAAATATTCATAAAGCAAAAAGGTCAAAGTGCCCCGTTAGTAGTTTGGTCCAAAAAATATTTTATTTTTTTTAAAAAAAACGAATTTTAGTTTTAAAAAAACTAAAAAAATATTTCTTTTTTTTTAATCTTAAAATTCCCTTATTTAATAATAAATTCCTTTATCTAATAATAAAAAAGTGAAAAAAATAATTTTTCTTAAAAGTGATAATATACCTTTCACTTTATTTGATATCAAATGATTCCTATTATTATCATAATATTTATTTTAATATTTTTGAAATTCAAATACTAATAAATATATGCATTCATGTTTTGAAATTCAAATGATAGATCTAAATTATTAAAATTATGATCTTTATCAAGTGCAACAATAAGTTGCCATGGAACTAAAAACCAGACTCTCATCATTTTATGGCAATTTTTGCACAAACTTTTTTTAGTGTCATCATTTAATTTCAATCTAACTTTCTTAAAAGATAAAAATAGATTTGCAGCCAAAAATTAAAAATAGATTCGCAGCAAATCTCCTCTTTATTTGGCCAAATTATTCCTTCCACTCCCTTCGTATTAAATATAAGAATTAAATTCTATGAAAAAATAAATCAAACTGTAATGTCATACATAAAAACAATATTATAAGAATGTAAATCGTTTTTGAATTCAAATGATAGATGTCTAAAACATTCTACTTCTTAACAAGATATTTCTAAAACTCATTTGGCTAGATCATGTACATAAAAAAGTAAGAGTGGAGATTTATCAAGCATTGGGACTAAACGGGATAAAATAATCATAAGAATATTGTTATGTTAGGTCACGTAATACTCTTACCCAATGCGAAAGCCTTCAAACAAATGGTGATAGAAAAAATCAATATCACGACAACATGTCATAAATAAATTAGCTAAATACGCATGCTCAACCAAGTACAAAAGCGTTTACAAAATCAAGCACATCTGACTTTTATAATGTGACAGCTGACAGTCTCCCACTTATCTCGCTCCTCAGACTCTTGTTAAGCTTTGTCTAAGCATTCTTTCATCTCACGCATTTCACCCTCAAATTTTTCTTGAGCTGCTTTAGCTTTTTATTGTGCTGCTACCTCAAATTTTACTAAAGCAGCTTCAGCTTTCCGCTCTACTCCATTCCAATCATTGCTTAGTGCACTGCTACTTTTCTTATCTTATTGAAACAAATTATACTAAACAGGATTGAGTCAGAGTAATATAAAAACAGCAGAATCATAAAAAAGTGCTTAGAGATCTTCATGTAACAACTTGTATGGAACTTCAAGAAATAAATGCATTTGATACAAAATTATTGTGTTTCTAGCAAATTATTTGACCCCAAATATGTGATTTAGATAAGGCGTTTGATCTTGGGCGTATTTATTCATCCAAGCGTCATTTTATGTTCACCTTATAACTTACATTATGAATCAATTCAATTATAATCTTATGTATTTTGATTGAAATGGTATTCATGAACTAACATGTGTGATTAGCCTTTGTTGTAGGTTGGAATACAAGCTAAAAGTGGTCTTTGGAGTCATCAACGTGCCACTGAGAAGAAGTGGGGCGTTTAGACCCGTGTCACAGAGCAAGGAAGCAAGTTGGTATATTAAGAGACTACAAAACAGTGGGCAATCCATGTTGGTAGTGTGTCACGGAGGCACTTTGACGCGTTGGCCAGCGTGCCATGCTAAGAAAAAAATCACTTGCTCAAAGTAGTGCAGCAGTGCGTTGGCAATGTGTCATGGAGGCAAATCTCCACACTAGCCAGCGTGTCACGGTGGCAGTCCACCACAGGCTAAATTTCAACAATTATAGAAGGAACACTTCGTAGTTTAATTGGATATCACAGAATATTTTCTGAAATACGTGGGAGAGCAGAGGGGAACGAAGAAGACTCTACCTCGGGTTAACTTTTTTTATTTTTCACTTTTTTTTCTACATGGATTGTGAGTATTCTACAATTTCTTGTAAAAGCATGAGTGGCTAAGATCCTAATTCTAGGGTTAAGGTCACATGACATGCACATATTAGTTTGATTATTATTCGGTTCAAGTTTCTTCATTGTTTTTTATCTTGTATTCTATTTTATCATTTTGTGCTTGATCACCATTGAAATGCAACTATTAACCTTAGGCTAACTTGAAATAGTGAACTCTAGGCTAGAATGAGAAATACAAGAAGTGAGTTCAAGTCTTCAAGACTTGATTCGCGGATAGGATAGAAATATACCTAATTTTCTTTGCTTGGTTATTACACGGGAAGATAGCTAGATACTTAAATTTGAATTGTCATATCACAACTCTTAGATTTAGTTGTGAAGTCAATTTTAGGTTAAATGGTTATAGGTTCGAAATTTCATAACCAAGGGCATTAACCCCATAAACCACTCCACTAGATGAATGCGTAAGAATAGGTTGTCACATTTCCGCTCAATGATGTAGTTGTGAGGCTAATTTAAATATATGCTAAGAGGACCAAAAGACCATGAACATGGCATTTATCTTGTGATATAAAAATATAGATGACTACTTGAACCAATGTGAATGTTAGTTGTACGTGATTGTTTCGCCTTACCCTGGATCAACCCTAGATTTAGTAACAGACTACAAAATCTCCAAACTCGCACATGTGAAATTTGAGATTAATACTTGAACTTGACAATTCACTGATAGTCTAGTCCCTGTGGGTTCAACATCTAACTCGCAAAGAGCCACTTTACTACTTGTACTACCGCATGCGCTGAAGGCGTAGCATGTTTTTAGCGTCTTGCCAGAGACTAGCAACATTGGTGACTTTATTGTTTTTTTTGTTATTTTTATATTTTCTTAAGTGCTAATGACTTGGTCTTAGTCACCAAATTTGCAGGTAACAAATTAGTCCTCCTATCAAGGTAGCAAGGGAGAGTTGGTAGAACTATACCCCGAACCTGAGAGAAGGTTGAGACAGTTAAGAAGGAAAGGTGCCTCTCTATATCCCATCCAGCAGGTTCCACAAGATGAGGTTTCACCAACAGAGATGGCAGGAAGACCAGTTCACAAAGTGACAATCCCACTCGCAACGAATGTCACCTCCAGTATCCGTATACCATAACCTCGAGGTAATTTTGAGCTAAAGCAGAACATGGTGCAATTGCTGCACTCAAGTGGACAATTCACATGGATGACTCATGTGGATCCACAATAGCATTTGTAGAATTTTTTGGAAATCAGTGATACATTTTTCCCCACTGGAGTGTCAACTGATTACGTGAGGTTCACTCTTTTCCCATTCTCACTTTTGGGAGAAGAAAAGAGGTGGTTGAAGGAAGAACCACCAAATTGCATCACAACTTGGGATGATCTAGCAAGGAAGTTCCTCATTAGATTCAAGACTGCAAAATTGAGAAGTGAGATACTGAGCTTCAAGCAGTGGTCAGATGAAAATTTGTACTTATCTTGGGAAAGATTTAAAACTCTTCTCAAATATTGTACTCATCACTAGCAGTCCAATGAAGTTCTGGCCCATTGTAACACTCCAAATGTTTTTATTATCAGATTCTAGGCTTAAGGAAAAAATCAAATAGAAAATGGGAGTTTTGTGCAGAATGAGTCGGGGGACGACTCCTTAGGAGGCCCCACGAGTCATGGTCAGACGCGTGGGGAAACAATTGTGAGGTTTGGTCAAGTTCGATGGTAATGGACGACCTGATGAGTCGTCTTGCCTGGCAACGACTAGTTAGGTTGGTCATTGGGTGGAGGCTAGGTTCCTGGATAATGTCTCAGGCAGTGGAGGTGACGGATTGCAGGACAAGAGTCGAGAAACGTGAGATTATAGAATGTCTTCATAAAATCACTTGAACTTTGAATGAGGCTTTATTACTTTTCACTCAATTATCATAATTACTGGCATCCATGTTTAGATATGTGAAGATTGAATGATTATCCTTAAGAACTTGAATGTTCCATTGATAGACATGTTGAGAAGAAATTAGAGTTTATGAGCTTGAATAATTGAAAATAAAAAAAATATGCATGTCCCTTATGCCTTTGATGGAATTGATTGGGTATGAGGTAAAGTTATGGCAATGGCCTAATTAATGCATCCTTCTCATGAATTGGAGTAAATCTCGAAATGGGTCTTATGAAATGAAAATGTATGTTTCTCCCATGATCTTGTTGTGAATGTATAAGTTATAAGTTAAGTATATGGCTTACCCTAAATCTAGAATATATAAATCAATGTATGCATGTTAAGGTACGAATTGGTTCTATGGGTCATGAATCACTCTATGATACATGTTGAATGATATGAAGCCGGAACTTAATGTGGTGGAAATATGATGCATGATATGAATCTATAGATACTCACTAATGTAAGGTGTTTGAAGAAATATTGATGTGGCTCTATGATGATATGAATTATGATGATAAAGTATGAGATTGATATTTTCAGGATGTTGGGCTTGTTGTTAATAGAAAGTAGCCCCGATCCTTCTGAAATGAGTGATGTATGATGAAAGTAGTGTATGTTTATGTTTCTGGCTATCTTTAGTAGCATAGACTAGATAGATGATGTCAGATCAGTACTCCTCATGTCCTAGTTAGCCAGGGATCCTCCATAGCTGAGAATGTTTTCCTTGGTCAGCTCGGGATCCTCCATAGCAGAGAGTGACTCCCTTGGTTCAGTAGGGATCCTCCATAGAAGAGAGTGATTCCCTAGTTCAGTCGGGATCCTCCATAGTAGAGAGAGATTCCCTAGTTCAGTTGGGATCCTTCATAGCAGAGAGAGATTCCCTAGTTCAGTCAGGATCCTCTATAGTAGAGAGTGATTCCCTAATTCAGTCGATATCCTCCATAGCAGAGAGTGATTCCCTAATTCAGTAGGGATCCTCCATAGCAGAGAGTGACTCCCTAGTTCAGTCGAGATCCTCCATAGAAGAGAGTGACTCCCTAGCTCAGTCGGGATCCTCCATAACAGAGAGAGATTCCCTAGTTCAGTTAGGTTCCTCCATAGTAGAGAAAAACTTTGTTAGTACAGCTAGGACCCTCCATAGTAGAGGATGACTCCCTTAGTTATCTTATCAACATGATCAAGTTTCGTATGATTCAGATTCTAGATTATAATAGATTTAATAAAATAGGAATCGGACTTAGTTATCAGCAGTGATCCAGTACAGTGTGTGATGCTAGTTTCAAATTCAACTCTTATTAAACATTCAAAACTTGACCCTTATGCATGAGTTTGATGATGTTTCATAAAATGAGATCGAAAGGAAAGTTTCATGTATATATATATGTGTGTGTGTATGTGAATCATAAGAGGATAGTAGCATGTCAATCAGTTATGTTGATGTACTTGGTTATTTCCTTATCGTATATTTGTATATTTAATTATCTATGTTATCCCGTATGCTCAGTACATTCCAAGTACTGACCGCACGCCTTTTGTTCTATATCATTTCATGATATAGATTCAGGTCTCCAGACTCAGCCTCGTGGTTAGATACACTTCATTCTCTCTCAGCCGCCAGTGGTGAGTCCTCATCTCCCGAGGACATAATTTATGTTTATGCTTTCTTTTTGTTTCAGTTTCAGATTTTAGGAGTTAGCTGGGGGCTTGTCCTAGAAACTTATCAGTTTAGTAGAAGGCTTTCAGACTTGTCTAGATAGACTCAGCGTTGTATTAGAGTGTAGGTATAATTGTATTTTTAGTTCTTATTTAGACACTTGCAGTTAGCTTCCGCCTATGTTTGTTGTTAGTCGCTTTTATTGTCAAGTGATATGCAATGATTATGCCATTGGGTCGATTTAGAGCCTCTCGGGGTTCCTTGTCCCGTGTTACAGCTAGGGTGTGAACTCGGATCATGAAAAACTTGGTATCAGAGCAAAGATTTAGAGTGTCCTAGGGTGTCTGAAAGCCACGTTAAGTAGAGTCTTCTTCATGGGTGCGAAGTGCGCCACACTTATGACGAGGAGAATATGAGATGTTTTAGGAATGTTCCCTTTTATTCATGATTCTTATCACGCGTAGAATATGAAGCTCTAAACAGTTCCTTCCCTGACTCGTGCTTTACGCGCTCACAGATAATGCCTCCTAGACGAGTAAATGGAAGGAGAAATGGTAATGACCGCCAGCAGGTACCACTAGTCCTGGCGAACCTGATGGACGACCATGTTACCTATGCTGAGTTCCAGGCAACTCTTAATATGTTGGCACAGGCCGTGACCGCCCAGATTAATCAGCAAGCAATGGCTCATGTTCCCCGTAATGGGAATGTAGCAGTGACAAGGGTGAGAGATTTTCTCCGAATGAACCTACCCAAGTTCTTGGGGTCAAAGGTGGACGAGGACCCATATGAGTTCTTGGAAGAAATTAAGAAGATTACCCACATCATGGGGGTGATGGGAATTGAGAGCACAGACTTAGCCTCCTACCAGCTAAAAGGAGTTGCTTATACATGGTTTTGTCAGTGGAGGGACAGTCGAGGGATTGGAGCAGGCCCCATAGGTTGGGATGAATTTGAGACAACATTCCTAGACAGGTTTTCCCTAGAAAGTTGAGAGAAGCTAAGGCGACAGAGTTCATCAACCTGAAATAGAATGAAATGATAGTTCAGGAGTATGCGTTGGAATTTACTCGGTTATCCAAGTATGCCTCGGAGATGGTAGTTGATCAGAGGGCCCGGGTGAGCAGGTTCGTGAATGGAGTGTCAGAATCCTTGGTTAAAGAGTGCAGGACTTCCATGTTGCACGGGGATATAGACTTTCCACGTTTGGTGATATTCGCCCAACAAATGGAGGTGGAGCAGGTGAAGGAAAGAGAGAGAGAGATGCCAAGAGGGACAGGGTAGGAGATTCAGAGTTTTCTTCATAGAGGATGAATGGTGGACACCGCTCACATTCCCAGCAGAAATCGTCAGCCCCAACATCTGTAGCAGTCAGTGCTCCACACAAACCTAGAGTAAGGGGGATTACGTATCCAATGTGTACCAGCTATGGGAAGCACCACTTGGGAGAATGTATGGATGGATCGGATGTTTATTTTTGGTGCGACTAGTCGGGCCATAAGCACTGAGATTGCGCAGCAGCAAAGCGAGGCGAGAGTAGATCCTTAGCTATTTCCTCAGTAGCACCGATAGCCTATTCATTTCAGTAGGGTGCGTCATCTAGCTTCGGTGGCGGACATCATCAAAATCGCTCCTATGCCGTGACAACACACCAAGATAAGGGCAAGTCGCCAGTAGTGGCCACAGGTATGTTGTGAATCTTTCATAACTCTTTGTATGTCGCTAGCTCCAGAACCCCAGTACTAAATAAGGAGCTTATATTTGTTGTTGAGAAGAGGTTGTTGATGTGTGATGTGAATAGCTGATAATGTGAGATTGGTTGTGATGGTTAGAGGTGAAAGGGGAGCTACGAGTTAGTGAATTAGTCCCCACCTTGAGAAATATTTAGGAGCCTTAGAATGATGGCTTTAAGCTAAGGGGGAGATGGTAAATATATGAGATTAGTCGGATCTTGATTATGATAGTAGGGAAGTCCTAATCCTAGCAGTCATGGTATGTCAATCCCTTCAGGTTCAGATAATTTCTCTAGTAGTTTGGTTGAAGCTAAGTTAGGTCCATCCCTATGTGGGGACTCCTAAAAGTTCTAGATAATCGCTTTAGACAATGATGTCGATCTTACTTTTCGAATCCTTTAGGCTTATTTTTGTGTTATGAATAAGTTATGTGTGTTAAATCATGTTTCTCAGTATGATTAGCTCGAACTCAGTCTCTAGAATATGATTAGTAGCCCAGCAGACTCAGGTTATCTCATGTACATGCTTAGTTTTAGATGTCATGAATGATTCGTGCTCATGAGACCTGTAATTGAAGTCAGACAAGATATTATGAATTTTAACCCTATATCAGAAAGTTATTTGAGAGAGAAGGCTCAGTCCGTATCAGTTTAGTGCCAGTTAAAGCGGAAGAATCCTTCTCAGTGTTCTATCTAGTTCCATGTTAGTTTCATGTTCTTCAGCCTCTCTTGTTCCATAGCATGCATGATCAATTTAGATATTCAGTTCTGATGTTTAAGGTTAGCCCGAAGTCAGATGCTTGATTGGTTCTAGTGGTGATTTATTGATTGTGGCATTTTAGTTTCATTCCCATTCTTTCAGTATGTTTTGCCAACATTCGAGGACAAATATTCCCAAGGAGGAGATATTGTAACACCTCGAATATTTCTAAGAACAGATTCCAGGCTTAAGGAAAGAAATCAAATAGAAAATGGAAGTTTTGTGCATAATGAGTCGGGGGACGACTCGTTAGGAGGCCCCACGAGTCGTGGTCAGACCCGTGGGGAAATAGTTCTGAGGTTTGTTCAAGTTTGGTGGTAACGGATGACCTGACGAGTCGTCTTGCTTGTCAACGACTCGTTAGGTTGGTCGTTGGGTGGAGGCTAGGGTTTCTGGATAAAGTTTCAAGTAGTGGAGATGACAGATTGCAGGCCACGAGTCGTCATGGCAGACCATGACTCGTGATGTGAGTCGTGGGTTGTGTTTGGGAAATTTTGAGGAGTTGGGCAGTGTACTCCACGACTTGGTGCCCACGAGTCATTACCTGACCCCACGACTCATGGGGTGCCTCATTGGGGCCTGACGGAGTGATTTTTCCTATGTTTTTCCATGGGCATTTTCATAAAATCCTATGTTTCTAACTTCTAAACTACGTCGTTTTGAGTATTATTTGGGATGTTTTTAAGGGTTTCTCCTAGTATAATCTCTCATTCTCTCAAAATACTCTCTCAAACCCTTCTTCCTTCCCTCTCTCAAGTTTAAGGATCCTTCAAGGAATCTTTCAAGGACTTCAAGGTCAAGTTTAAGTGGGAGATTCTTCTACCATGTATGCGGGCCTTTCAACAAGGATAATCTTCCATCCTTGTGCCTGATGTCGCCCAAATTACATCTCGCTATTGAGATATAAGCGGTCAATTGTCAAATATAGAACCCAGAAAAGGTTGAGGTCGATCCCACAGGGAATATGGTAAGAACTTAAGTTAATGCGAATAACTGTTACTATTGAGTTACTTATTTTCAAAAGGGGAAAGAAATAAAATAATAAACAAAAGTAAAACTACTGAATGCTTAGATCAAATATGGTTTGTATTCAATTAACGACTTGACTAGGATTGTGTTCCCCAAGACTTCATAACCACAAGGCTTTTATGTTAGTGTTCTATTCCGGTGTTTAACATACAATATCGGTAAGTTAGGTTCACCTAAATGGTTGGTCCCCTATTTAGATGATTATCACCACGCAACTTGGTCCGTATACGGGTGTACTTTAATTGACCCTTACCCTTAATATCGGATTAGCTATCCCCGGATAAGTTCAAGATATTAGATGAGGGTTGATAGCCTCAAATCTCCATTGTTAATACCTTTCCCCATTCATTACCTCCTTGGTCCGGTAAGTAAGAATAAGGCAAGTCCTAACGTTTGCAACCGTCAAGAATCAATCAAAACGGAGGGAAAAACAATACATGCATTAATCTCCATTCAAGAATCACTAAGTATTTTACCTATGTGTGTTAATTCATCTTGGTTCCCACAACCCTAGTTATGAGTTTAGCTACTCATGTTTGTATGATCACAATCACAAATTATTGAAATCATAATTGTAACTCACAAATTATCATAGAAGAAAAACCAAGTAAATTGAATAAAAAGTCCAAAGTTGATGAATAAATTTCAATGTTGCTTTTGATCCTCAAATTCAAGGACAAAATTGTAAACCTTGTTTCTTGAATCAAGAATAATTGTTCAACACCAAAATCCTACTTGAAAACTAATAATAATTGGCTTCTCTCGAAAATAAACCTAAACTGTGCTTTTATAGTTCAAAGAAAACCTTTTCCTAATTAAAACTAGAAACCAGGTTGGAAGTGGAAACGAGCTTGGTGATGAATCGTTGGGCCTTCTGACGAGTCGTGCCTTACTTACAATAGTCGTCCTTATCAGCGTGCTCAGTTATGGCAATGGGTCACCTAACGACTCGTCATGCCTGGGCACGAGTCATTAGGTCCCTCGTGGTATAACTTCTTTAAAATTTCAGTGCACCTTACAGATGGTTCTAGTGATCTGCCAATGAGTCGTTTAGTCAACTAACGACTCGTTAAGTCTGTCGTCAACTCCACTGGCTACTTTGGCAAAATTTCTTCTTCAGTCCTCACGACTGACTTCACGACTCGTTACTAGATGTAACGAGTCTTTCCCTCAACCCGTTGGTACACTGTCTCAACATCTTAAAACTTCAATAATTTCCCACGCCTTCAAAAACGAAGTGTGCCTCCTGCCAACGACTCGTGAAGTTCCTGGCAGTCACCCTTTCAGTTATTTTCAGCATAAATTTTCCCAGTTCACTTCCGAACCTGTTTTCCTGCAACATTAAGCACAAAACACATCATACCTATATAAACATACCCGAAATGTGCATAATTTCTTGGTTTTAAGCGTCGAAAGTGCTGTAAAATCATGGAACATCAACACCCTCAACTTAGAACTTTTGCATGTCCTCAGGAAAAAAGAAAATAAAATAAAAGAAACAAAACTACTTCGACGCTTCAATCCAAAAAACTCTAGGAAACTTACGACAGTCACATTCATTCATCAAATCAAAATTTTCTAACCCTTCCCTCATTGTATCAACTCAAATCACTATGCATATGCAAAATTTTCAACCATGACACAGAGGAATCAAAACATGGCAAAACACTATCACTTGCAACCACACACATAAATATATAACACTGACCCAAACAATTTGCAGAAGATTTTGTTGACCAAATGCTCTCACCTCAAAGAAGTCCCATACTCACACATGTGTATATGATTATTTTAATAAATTCCTCTTGGGACTAGGTAAGATTCACTCACTATCATAAAGAAATTCGAACTGTGTGCATGTAATACCATAGGCTTGCCTCTACTTTCAATACCTCGATTTTCGGACAAGTAACCAGGATCACTATAGGACTTTCTAGGCTTGTAACGTAGGCTCGGGCTCGGGTATGATACATATGGAATTAGTAGCTCAACCCTCCTTGGCACTACACACCTCTTGGATCCACTTTTCACCTTTCTTCCTATTTTCTCCCTTTTTCCCTTTAACTGCTTCTTCTTTTCTTTTCTTTTGCAACTACGGATGCAGTTTCACTTTATTCAAGCTTTCGTTGATGTCACATTTTTTTCTTTTCTTTTCTTTTCTTTCTTTTCGACAAAATCTTTTACTTCTTTCTCTTGTTTTCATTATGCATACTGCACCCGCTCTTTCCTTTTTCATTACCCAATTTTTTGTTCCTCCCAAATCTTCTTAATCACCCCTATAGTAGCCACCCTCAACTTAGACGATTTGCCTGAGTTGAGGTTCACAATCTCCGAGGAGGGACCAGGGCCAAAGCAGGTTCATTCTTAATAAAAGCAGGAAGGTGGATTGGTGTAAACAAAAAGAAAGGTCAATTTTAAGATCAAACATTTGGATCAAGGGATTTTTATTCTCTTTTGGTAGGTCTTTTAAGTCTAAAGTGGACTCATAAATCAAAAATGGCCTATGATCCTTTCCTAGTTTCCTATCCTCTATCTCGGTACGACTAACCAAGCAAGTTCTAGATTGACACACACAACGGAATTCAGCTATTAAACCTCACTCGCACATAGCATAGGTCAACAACATCACTTCTACTAATTGCTAGTTCAGGTACAACCATACAATAATAAACATGTTCACAGTTTCAATGCCATGCAAAGATTCACAAAGGTCATACTTGTCAACTTTCACATATACATATTAAATTTTTTTCAGAGGGGTATCAAATTATCAAAAAAAAGAAATCAACAATTTAATCTCTTGACTTCTTCAGTTCTCCTAACTTTCTTCCAACTGACACAAAAAACACAAAAACAACATAAAATAAAATCCTAAACGTGCTGGTTCTACTAGATATGGAACACCTGAGGGAAAAAATATCTGGCAAGAAAAACCCTTGAGTTACATTCAGAAAAAAAAATGCACAGGTATCCCTCCCCACCCCCATCAATAAAAGCATGTGTTGTTCTCGACACATATATAGACCCGACAAAACTAGGGAAATAAGAAACATACCTGTGCGACCTAGATGTCAGCTACCTGGTCGGTGGATGGTGTAGATACACCTCCAATGTTATCTCCAACATTATCAGCTTGACCTGGTGCATTCTCAGATCCAACAGAGCTCGTACCTTTTACACGAGCTCTCGCTGCCTCAGTATCGACTCTCTATCGAGCCTCCTCTCTCGATTTATGAAACGCTCTCTCTATCTCACTCCTCTCTTATTTTTTCTGACGGAGTAGAGAAACATCATCCTTAAAACTTGCCTCCCCATGAGGCCTCTTTCCCTTATCATGTGCCACTGGCTACTCCGTGATAAAATCAAAAATTGGTGGTAACTCTTCTTCAAACTCATCACCTATCACAGGAAGGACCGGTGGAGGTACTGCAGCTACTTGTCGTGCGGCCAAGTCCCGCACCTCGTCTCTGAGTACCATCTTGTCAACTCAGGCGCCTGTAACTGTGCAAGGAACTCATCCATTCTCTTCTCAAAAGCATCCAATCAGCCATACACCAAATTGGACAATGTCTCCAACTCCTTCGACACCCACGACTTTACCTGCTCCATCATAACTTTAATCTGTAGAGCTGTGTGTGCCTGCTTCTTTTTTGCCTTAGCCAGCTGTCTAGCCATATCAACCAAAAACTCCTGTGAAATCGTAACTAGGCCGGCTATAGTGGATCTTTGAGGCGCAACTGGTGGTCTGGGACTACTGTAGATGATGACTCGGGAACATCAACAGGTGTGGAGGTATCCACTGCATCTGTATCCTCAGGCTGGCTACTTGTTTCTCTTCCCTCCATAGGTTCAGCTGCCAACTCAGCGAACTGTGTTGCATCAGTCTGCATCTTGCTGCCAAATGCCTCTGCTAATATGGTCGCACCAGCGAATGCGGTTGCCTGAGTCCTTGCCCTCGATACTGGGTTTGTGTCATCTCGAATCAACCTGATATCAGTTATCTTCTGGACCACTACTCTCTGGTCAACTGATGGAAACTCCAGCACCTTTGAATCCCGACAGAGTCTATCAATCAGGTAGGGAAAGGGGATTATAGTACCGTCATTGATCGCTCGCTCGCTCTCTAATCTCCTCAGCAATGTACCGCGGGAAATTGATGGCATACCCCTCCATTATACTTGCTACCTATGCTGCTCTGTCAGGTGAGAGGATATTATCATTGCTGATTAGTACCAGTCTGTGCCGCACCAGTGACCACCAAAATTTTGCCTGAAAGTTCAGTGTAGCCTTCTTTATCTGAGACACTGTACCGTGCAACCATTCAACCATTGGACCTCTCGTAGCAATGATCCGAGACAACCAAGTATACTGCTGGATGCACTCTTGGCTATTCAACTTTTTGTTCCTGACTTTCTTCAACTCATATATCCTGCGGTTAGGGGTGGGCAAAAAAACCAAAAATCGAAAAACCGAACCGAACCGAATTAATTCGGTTTTTCGGTTTCGGTTTTTTTGGTTTTTCGGTTCGGTTTCAGTTTTTTTTATAACGTAATTCGGTTTTCGGTTTTTTTCGGTTACG
>JACEIK010000619.1:13429-83436 GCA_018107945.1 Datura stramonium
GTATTTCTCCAAGAAATGGAGTCTCGGAGCACAATTAACAACGTTTTCTAAATGTCTCAAACAAGAAAGGGCAAAACAGTCAAATGATTCAGAAATTTAATCAATTTATTTTATTGGTGAATAGAAATAAAATCATCAATATAATAATATAAGGAAAAAGAATCAAGACTGTACAAGAGTATTTCCCTTCCTTGTAAAGCCAACCCCCCACATATAAGAACCACCACAGCCATTAAAGGTTCTCTTTTTCTTCTCTCTCCCTCTCTCGTCTGAACAAAGAACAAAGAACAAAGAAAATTTAGTAAAACCTCTGCTGCTGTAACATTGTCAGATTAGTTTTTCTTAAAAATATATACTTCTGTACATACATACACATATGTATAAAGACTTTCTTTTGATAACATGATTCAGATGAAAAATTCTTTTCATATAGGCTGAAAGACCAGACCAGAGTCCCACATCCTCAGGTACCGAACCTTCACTTCTTTCTTTTTTTTTTTTTGGATTTGATTTATTCATAGTTTCATTCGCTTTTTATATTTATTACTCATTACTGTAGTATTTATTTATGTAACTTTTTTTTTTTGGTGCTAATGAAAGCTATTGAATTAGGTAGTTCAGTGGGGTTTCTTTGTTTGACTTTTCTGCGAGTTAGAGTTTTACAAGGAAGAATTGCTCTATTTTTTCCCCTTTTTGTGTTTAAGGGTATTTCTCACTTACTCCTTGTGTTTTGCGGATCTAGTGATAATGGGTATTTCTTGAATTCTGGTACAGGAGCTTTGAACTTTTGGAAAGATCAAAGCTTTTGAGGAGATTGATCTTGTTTTTCAACGGAGATTTTAAGGTCTTTTTGGGAGATTACCGATGGGTTCTTCTTAGGTTGTCATTCAACAGTTGGATTGTAAAGTTGAGTTTTGTCTAGCAAGGTTGTGGAGTTTTTAGAGTTATGTTATGGATTTTTGAATATATACTGTAAAGAAAAAATTCTGAGTCTCCGGAGGAATAGAGTAGCCCAAAGCATTTGTGGGTACTTCTGAGAATCTTCAAAAATGGAAGGACAAGTGGTTCACGGCGATGGGTTGTTGGTGAATATAGCAAATGAAGTGAAATTAGAAGAAGATGAAGAAGATTTTTGTAGCTGCTGTGAAGATGAGGAGGAGCTGGAAGATAGGGAGGAAACAACTTCGGATGAAGAAGAGGATGAAGTAACAGAGGACAACAATGAGAAGGAATCAGCGAGGGAAAGTTGTGAAGTAGATCTTGATGAACATTCTATAAAATTATTCTTTAAGGGCATTTCTATAGCTGGTCCTGGAGACTCTGGTTGCAGGTTGTCAGGAATTGGAGTGGTTATGGAGAGGGCAGAAAGTGCTCCTCCTATTCAAATCCAGAAAAAGCTTGATTTTTGTGTGGAAGAATTTGTGGCAGATTATTTGGCTTTGATGGATGGATTGCTGGAAGCTGTGAAGAGCAAGATGAGAAAAGTTTATGCCTTTACAGACTCTGAGATATTATACCAGCAGGTGAGAAATCTGTTCTCTACAAGATATGTGTATCTCAATGTTATCTATTTTCAGTTCTTGCTGCATTCAATCTTCAATGGGTTGAATCTTTACCTTTGTGCAATTGTTTTCACTTTTGCAACTGGAGTATTAGTAGATGGACAACTCCCCTCTCTGCTGCCTTCCAATATTTTCATATTGATGGAATTTTTACATCTTTGATATATCCCCTCCCCGAAAAACCCCCAAATTCTTTAATAAAAGTTCGAGTCTTATGAAAATCTGTCTTTATTGAATTTGTCAGTTGCAAATGAATGTAAATTTCAGGCTTTCTTTGTTCTTTTACCAAAAAGGTTTACATGCCGACTCTAATCTACTTTATTTGATAAGCCAAAAGTTTTTATTGATATACACCACAATGGTGTTCCTTTACAAATTAGATGTTGAGTCTGATCTTGATGCTCTATTTTTGTAATTTTTGTACAACAATAGGGTATTTTCCTACCTGAAAAACAAATTACCTACCTACTTTGTTCCTTTCTTTTGTAAAATAACTTGATTACAGTATTTGGATATCACTGTAACAAGTGCTTCATTGATTTCACTTGCAGTAAATTTGCTCTGCGGAAATTTTATTTACGCTGTTTTGATGGTAATGTTGTTTTACATTGTTTGATGGTAAATAATTTGATCAGATTATGCATGAAGAGAGCCTTGATAATCCGCTTCTCATGGCATTGCGGCAGAGGATCCTGGATCATGCTAATGATCTGGAGGCTTTTGTTCTGAAACTTGTCCCAAATACTGGTCTTGCAAAGGCGTTGGACTTAGCCAAAGTAGCAATAGGGGTTGTCTCTTCCCACGTCGAAGGAGATGAATCAACTGAAAATTGTCCAATATGCTGCGAGGATAGACTTTTAATGATGATGACCACATTGAAATGCACCCACAAGTTCTGTTCTCACTGTATGAAAACTTACGTTGAGGGTAAAGTCCAATCTGGTCAAGTCCCCATTAGGTGTCCTCAGTTAAAATGCAAGTACTTAATCTCTGCCACTGAATGTATATCTTTTCTCCCGCTCAACTCCTATGGATCTTTAGTGAAGGCACTTGAAGAAGCAAATGCTCTAAACTCGGACAAGCTTTACTGCCCGTATCCAAATTGTTCTGTTCTTCTGGATCCTCATGAATGTATGTCAACTCGGGCTAGTTCATCAAGCCAGTCAGAGAATAGTTGTGTTGATTGCCCAGTTTGTCAGAGGTTCATGTGTGTGGATTGTAGGGTACCATGGCATTCTTCAATGACATGTGAAGACTACCAAAATCTCCCTTTGGAGGAGAGGGATGCTGGTGACATAACCTTGCATCGCCTGGCACAAAATAAAAGATGGAGGCGCTGTTCACAGTGCAGGAGGATGATTGAGCTCACACACGGATGCTATCATATGACATGCTGGTATTATATTTGGTTCCTTCATACTTTTTTATGCAAGATGCAGGGGTCCTATATAGGCTTTTGAATCAATGATAATATTGCATTGATGTTCTGAATTTGTTAGCTACATTTTTGTTTTTCATATCATATACTGGTATATCCGCATGTGATTAATCTTTCCTGAAAACTTGATGTTGAGATTTTGGAACATAAGCATTAAGTATTAGATACTCGTCAGACAAAAGCACTTTTAAACTCAGGAGCTTGGCAACCAAAGGATTCTTCTAAGTACTTGGAAATAAAGTGTTGGTCTCTAGGAATGATAGCCTATATCTGATACAAAGAGAACTATCTTTCCTCTTTATATTCCATTCTCGTCCTGCATGAGAACCACCAAGGAGGATTAGCTCTTTAACTTTTAACACTATCAGAAATAAGTTTTTTTAGCACTTATACATTTTACTTTGGTAAGGCTTAATCTTGCATCTTATCTGCACCTCATCCAACTGCCTGCAAATGGAAAGCTTTGAAAATCAAAGTTGCCATTGAGAGATTCTGGAATATATGTCTCGTATTGCTGGTAGTACTAATTAATTTACTGGTTTATCACCTCCTTAATGGAAAACCTACGCAATCTAGAATAGAGTTGGAGATATTTGTTTACTCACTGGTGTTATTTTCACATACATTGTCAACTATGATAATAGCACACACAGGTGAACCCAGAGTTTGAAGACAGTGGGGCCACCATTATCTTAATATAAATTTCAATGATGATTGAGGGATACCGTGTCGTACTGGTCGCTGATAGCGTGAGCAGTGACAAAAATATAAGTATATAGGTCAAATATGATTATAATAAAAATTTAACACAAATGAAAAATTGAGAGAGATAGCTTAATGGTTAAGATTGTGCAAAATGTACTAAAATGAGCCAGGTTCAATTCCCGGCTCAATCATTTGTGTGTTTTACTTTTTTCCTAAAATGCAAAAACAGATGTTTTAAAACGAAAAAACTGTTTAAAATGATACTACAAGGACTCGAACCCAGGTCTCAAGGAGGGAATTACTCCTATGTACCAGCGTGCCCCGAGGAACTTTCATTTTACAGAGTGCACAATATAATATATACTAGTTTCTCAATGTGTGTGTGTGTGTGTGTGTGTGTGTATATAACTTTTTCCGAAGTTAACGGGTGCACGTGCACGTGCACTCCCACGTATCCATATGGGTCCCCCTCTGACAGCACAGTATGATATTGATTCTTTAGTTGACTTAAGTATAAGCTTATTATTGTACTGTATGTGTACATGTATATGTATACATACATACCTATATAGAAAGATATTTAGTGGCTAGTAGGTCTATCATCCTTCTGTAACTTTTTTTACCCTTGAAGGCTTGACAGACAAATTTACTCAAGGTGACTAATACGGTTTAGCGACCAGATCACCCTTTTCTTTGAGATTTGGAGTTTCCAAGATAGCAAATAAAACATCATATAAATAAGGACTAGGGCGTTCACCCGTCACTCTTTCCATGTTGGAGTTGTCCAATAATGCGATAGGGGAGTGAGAGACTACTGCCTGATTACACTGAGTGAAAAGCTTGGAGCTTGAAGTACAAGATGTCCCTTTCTGTGCATTATAGTCCAATTATGATTTTAAGAAACACTCTCTGCTAGCTTGATGCAAACCTTATTATCTGATGATAAACTTTTGGGCTTTGGATGGCTTCTGACAATTATTTGCACCAGAAAAAGCAGGAAGCTTCTGGTCGACAAGTGTCCACAGTAGTTTCAATATCGGTGTTGTCTATTATAGCTACTTTGATAATATATACACATTAACACACAAAAAAAAAACTTGCATTTGTGAAGCATATGAACAAGGATTTCACTATTTTTCAATGGATTGTCGGGCTGCGAGTGTTGTCAGTAGCTGCCGTTATTAAGGAAAACCTCAAGGATCAATTGACTGAACTTGATGGAAAGGTCATCTTAGGGAAAGACTATCCTTTGTATTTGAGTGTCAAATTACATCTATGTTTGTGTTATTGTCAGTTAATGATAAGCTTTTAGTGTATCCTTTAACTTTAGTAGTTAAAGCTGAAGTGCTATAACAGTTGGCAGTATAATTGCTACATTATTCTCAAAGATTGAGAGGTGATCCAATTATTTGAAAATTAGTAGTGTCTCAGAGTCAATTGTATCTAGCCATCAAGTGTTTTCTGGGTTCCGAGTATTCTGTCTTGTTTATATATGAGTCTGACTTGTGCTCTATTTGTCCCTTTCCAAACTGTTGGAACTCTTAAACACTCTTCGAATCCTCTTGCTGCCTCTTACTCTACTACTACTGATACTACTGGTTCTTTCTCCTTCATCTACTGCTTACACTACAGCTAGGCAGGCTTTTTTCAGTATCTTCTTTTAATAAGTAACCAAGCAGGCTAAATATGTAGTAGGTTTAAAGTTAGCGATTTCAAATATTTAATGAGATATAAAGTGGGCAGGGAGTTGAATGAAACAAAAAGAATAGCTACTTGTATCAGAAACATGGTGTAGAACAGCAGTAGGTGTATAACACTATAAGAGTGGGGTACATGCAGATTAAAGAAACTAGGACCTACAAAGTGAACCTACAGAACATAAATTTTAGAAACTGATTCATGTCTTTCCAAAAGAACATTGTAAAGTGAATTGGATGGTAGTTTGAGGACCAAAGCTAATAACTTGGTGAGTAAAATTACATTGAAAGTAACTTGGGCTCTAACAGTTGGTTTATAAGAGCTTTTGGAAGCTGGGGACAGTCTGTGCTTGCTGGATATAAAGGAGAGAACAGTTGAACCATAACTGATATAGCTCGACCTATTGATTCATAATTGATTTTTCTTGACCTATTCATGACATTTTTTCAGCAGCACTAAATTGGAAATACACATTATTTAGATAATTGGGAAAGTTTGCTTCTAATACCCTGATGGTTCTCGGTGGAGCTACAACTGTTCAGTCACGCAGTAATTCTTAAGAAAAATCAACCGTCTATGACTTAGAGATCTTTCTTTTTGGTTGCATATTTGTGAGTGTTTGAATTCATTGGTAAGGCGTCTGCTATGGTTGCAGAGGAAAAAAGCATTCCGATAGGATAATCTATCTGAGCATTCAAGTGAACATATGTAGGAATGTAATTGAAGATATGTGCCTAAATGCATATGCTGCCTTTTTATGTCTTTTAGAACTTGTTAAGTATATATTCTGTTGAAATGGAAGTTGGTGGATCGATGATTTTAAGTATTGACAGCTTTTGTGCTTGTATTAAAAACTTGCAGGTGTGGGCATCAATTCTGTTATTCTTGTGGTGCGGAATACAGGGACGGCCAACAGACATGTCAATGTGCATTCTGGGATGAGGATTACACTCAAGATTTGGCAACTCAACCGACTCAACAGTTTGAGCAATGGGCATGGGACTCATTCGAGTCTCTGCCTATGATGATGGATGCATATTCAGATGAAGAGAGATCTCAGCTGGCTTTGATCCAGAGATTTCTCGCTGGTGGATTCAGTCTCACAGACCACCAAGCTTACCAATCCCCACCACGTTGTACAGACTCTTATGTCGATGCCATGAAGGATCTCCATCAGCTCCCGTGGCTAGAACGATTCGTGTCTGTGATCAGTGACAATTACTATGAAGAACATATCCAGTGAAGTATAGAAAGATTTGAAGCCATTTAGCATTTGTAAAACACTTCCAAATGGGAGATAAATGAGTATCTCACTCTCAAGACTCCTTGATAGATTAAGCAAAATTAGGCCCCTTCATAATGTCCCTTTTTTATTTGCTTTATGCTAAAAGAGCTGTTGGGCCTTTTCCCACTCTCCTTTTTCCATCCCAATTGTATGATGGTATTGTAAGTTACAGAAAGCTTCATCTTCAAGAAAACTGATGAGCAAAACAGCATATATGGATGGACTCCTTGATAATTCGTGTAAAGAACTTTTAAGTTGGATATAAAACGTGTTATCGATACCCTCCATATCAAGTTTGGATGTGGTAATCTGGAAACTGAAATATTAAGAGGAAATGGGCAACAATTTGGAAGAAAATAGGTTTAAATAGCAACATTTATTTATTTACATAAAATGACTATATTTTATGTGTCATGTGTTATATTTAACATAAGTAAAACGTAACAAAATACAAATACAAAATCTGGAATTTGAGTGATTTTAGGGATTATATCTCAAATAAAAATTCAGTTACCATAAATCACTCAAGTGATAATTATTCCGTTCCATTAATAATAAGATTCTAATAAATGACAGAATTCTTATTTACTATAACTAGTAGAGAAATTAAAAAAAGAAAAAATTAACAAAATAGTTTATTCCTATTACAAAATAGCGAGAATAAGAAAAAATAAATAATAAATGAATAATTTGTACAAAATACAAACAAAATACATACATAATTATATATTTGAATGTATGAATATAAAACCTAATATGTATTTCTGTTAAAATAAATATTATGTAAGGAATAAATACATATATTCCAACAAATACATATACGAAATATTTAAATATATATGTATTTGAATGTATGAAAAAATAGAACTAATATATATATTCACCTTTAAAATAAATATTTTGTAAAGATAAATACATAACCATTAAACACAAATACATATCTAAAATATTTAAATGTGTATGTATAACATAATAACATTGTCGTATTGTAATGTATGATTTCGTTTTAAATACTATAATATATTAAATACATTTATATGTTTTATGAATATATATCTCTTGTTAATCGTTTGGGTGTTGTATTTTCGTCATTGATGAAGTTTGAATACTCAAAATACAAAACCCCCAAATTTAAAAATATACATAGTTACAAAATTAAATATCTAAATATATATTATACAAAAATTATAAAATGTACAAATATATGATTTTTAAGATCCAAGTCAAATCTAACTTGAGATTTCAAAATATCATAAAGATTTGAATTTAAAAAAATAAATATTTTACGAAAATAAAGAAGAAAAAAATATTTAAAATTAAAAAAATGAAATCGAGAATAAAACTTACTTGATTTAACAAGATTATGTAACAATTGCAGCGGATTTGTGAGCGATTAAAGAAAAGAAAATATGGGGTGGAGATGAAGACAATGGAGAGAGAGGATAAGAAATGGATTGGGTGGGAGCTCTTGCAGTAAATTAAGAAATATATGTAAAAAATAAAAATATAAAGTAAAAAATAAAAAACGACAGATTAAATAAAACCAAAACTATTATAACAACAATTTTTTAAAACTATGAGCTATTATATGTAAATAATTTTTAAAGTACCAATATTAACACATGATTTTGATGATGATTTTCACTTGATGTGAGCCAGATATACAGTTTTTTGCTTGTTTGACAAGTGTGTACTATGATGACATTTGAGAGAGTTAAATTTCAATAGTGCTAACTGATAAATAAAAATTATAATGACAAAATAAACGCCCTAAAACTTATGAAAAATCTGTATAGTTAACCTAGTAAAAATATTCTACTAGAAAAGTTGAATGTGAGACATCAAAATATGGTGAAAAACTTTTTCCAGTCTTACCACTTTTAAGAAGTTTGACATTTATTTATAAAAATATTCATGTAGTAGGAGATGTAAACGTTGTAATATGTGGTGTTAGTTAAATTAAACACGATCATTCTCAAGTTCTGATGTAAACTATATTAGAAATTTTTCTAACACGAAAATTGCACAAAAAATAAACAAGACAAACAAAAGGGAGAAGAAAACGAAGTTAGCTAAATATATGGGATTAAGCGACAATACCAAGCAACTATAATTTGACCACTGAAAAATGTCTTGAATGAAGAATAGAGGAATAAAGCTAGCTCATAATAATTAATGCTCAACTCACAATTAACACTAGTAATGATCATAGACATTAACGTTGTCCACACAGAGAGGAGTAGAAATCATTTTATAAAAAATTAAATCCTAATTTTTCAAGTGAGGAATGACTTTTGACTTTACACGCCTCAATTATACTTCAAATATATTTTTAATCACAAAATAAAACATTGCACATGTTGCCTCCTACGATAATTCAAACTTCAAAGTCCATATACCAATTGACTTTTCTATTTAATAAATGAAGATCATTAGTGCAACTAGGGAAGAAAAAGTTGGATGCTAGCCAATTAATGTGGAAACAAGCTAATGATGAATAATTAGTGGACCAAATAATTAGCCGCTGAATGCGTGGACAACTCAGAGGTGAATAATATGGAAATAGCAACTGAAAAAGACAGGAATCAACCTGCAGCTAGAGAAAAACCATTTCACATATTATTGAACTGTTTTCCTTTAGTTTAATAGCTTAAGACCTGCAACGAAAATGACATACCTCATTTTATTTGATTCCTTTTAGTTTTTGATAAATAGTTTTGTAATTTTATATTTTTAAAAATTAAAAAATTTTGGGGTTTTTTTTTTTTTATAATTTACATGCACATTTTGTCTATTTCAACGGATACCCTTTTATATAAGGATCGAGTATTTACTTATTCTACCTTCTATTCTACATACAATAATATTTTATACATGAATAATTTATTTTTTAATCAGATATCAAACTTAATATAACTTATACCGAATTTAATACCCAAAAATTCATCTCCAAACTAACTATCAAAAGCGACCGTTATATGTTAGTTGATGTATCATATTATTTTGTCATACAAAATAATGGAAATATCAAAAACACAAACTGAGCATGGAACTATTGTTTCTTTTTCTCAATTCCAACTTGTTCTGAACAAAAGAGAGAATCAGATCAGCAGCATGAACAACAAACAAGGCAACCAAAGATTCGTAACTTGGCAATAAAAGATTTGTGAGTGAAACAATTCAAAGAAATGAAAATCTGCACCATAAATAAATAAATTACAAATTGGGGAAAACATGCAATTGAGTGTTCCCATCTGAACAATGTAATCCCACAAGTGAATCTGGGGAGGGTGGCGTGTACGCGATCTTCACAAGGTAGAGAGAATGTTTGGGATAAACTATCGGCTCAAGTTGATGTTAATATTGCATTAGCTAAATCAACCTTGTCAATGAACAGGCAAATCGCGAGGCCCCAATGGCCACACCCATTCTAAGTGCTGGCCCATGCTCTGAAAGTACAATCCAACATATCAAATCATCACGCACGACACATGATGCTTTATTTATTTCCTATGTAATGCACATGAAAAATTACGTCAACTAAATGTTGAGTACAAAAAGGCAACAAAAAAGAAAAATAGTTCAATTGTACAGGAATCTAACTCACAACAATGTAAACAAGCCTGTTCAAATGGAACATAAAAGGTCAATTCCCTCTTAATATTAGAAAGATACATCATACAAGATATAGAATTCTGATTCCTATATAAAAAGCATGAAAGAAGAAAACAGAGTCCTCTACAAGACTGGAAATGAATATGTTGGAAGTACCTGCATACTGACAATACCAATCACTGTTTTTCAAATTATTGGAAGCTCAAGCAAACAATGAAGCACTAAGAGCTAAAATGCCAAATTCTTGGTCTTTGTTCTTTTTGTTCAGTATGAGAAACTAAGAGTTGATCATACAAAACTTCCATCAAAAGTGTATGCTCTATTAACATTTTACTGTAACATATCAACAAAAATATAAATACAAAAATCTGATAAATATAATTACAAAGTGCAAAAGTATACCTACTCTTCACAATCCCGAGCCGCTTTAGAATTTGTATAACTTATCTCTTTAACCAAAATAACCTCGAGATTGCAACATTGGTTCTCCAGGGGCGATGAAAATTCAAAGAAGAATCGAACGCAATCATCTGTATCCTTATCAACGCATACAAAGGCTGACAAACAATAAGTAATTCAAGCCTTGAGAGCTATCAACAAGAAATATGATTTAAGAACCCTTGGCTAATTGCCGTCAAGCTAGTGTCCGACATATTTGTTACCCACGGATGTGTGGACTATTCCCTATCACTTATATTGTATGCATAAGAAGGCCATCTAACATCCGGACCACACAACCGTCTCACCTGCTTTTAATCATCTTTTGGGTTCTGTCAAGAACAACGAAACGAAAATGTTGAAAAACTGTTCCCCCTATAAAGATATCGAATCTTAAGCAGACTTCATAGTCGATAGCAGATTGAAATAGATATAGTTTGCTTCTTGTAAATGTCAAAAACACCTAGTTTTTCTTCTCGAAGAGATGCAAGCCATCCTTCCAGCCATTCAAGACAGAATCATCTTCAAGAAGAGTATAGAGCGGCAGCAAGATAAACAACTACAGGAGTTTTAAGACCCTTTGATGTTTCCCACCCTGGCCATAATCTCCTCCCTTACTACTTACAAATTTCATTAATGTTTAATCTCTGCTCCAGCTTCTTACAGTGAATCATCCAATCCTTCTCTATTCTCATGTGCACACCTACAAAGGGAACCGGTTGTGATGAAGAGCTTGACATTGGATTCTTACTTCTTACCTCCATTCCTATTTCTCTAATTTTTGAGACAACTTTATCTGCTTCCATTGATATCTCATCTACTAAAGCTAAGCATTCGAAAACCTTTGCATAGTCTTCAGCCGGCCAATGGTCATGCCACAAAAATGGGTTCTTCCCTACTATCCGAACAATCTCACGTGTATCATGGATGCTTACTAGAATTGATTCAACTGCTCCAAATCTTTTTCCAATTTCCACCTTCTTCCACTGCCTTTCTGAAGTTCGATAACATCACTTTGATTTGAAACATCTGAATAACGACTCAATTGGACAAATCCTTTACACAGGAGTAAATCTTTCGAATTGGAAGATCTTATCAAAGGAAATAGGCTTCAAAAGTTCGACTTCTTTATATAAAACTTGGCGAAGCACTTAATTTAGGCATCAGCAGTGTTCGATTGAGCATTCGTGCAGTCAAACAAGCTCTAGCAAAAGCAATCTTCTGATTGTTCAATCCCCACACAATTTGAGGAACTTCAAGAAACTTCTGTTTTAGGGGTCGATTCGATGGGAATGAACGGTTACGGATAGAAACAAAGTTGTTCTGTTGAATGACCCCACCAATTCCAGAGAATGTTGGAAGCAAAACAGTTCCAAGGAACAAAGCAATGACAACCAAGACCATGCATTTTGCAGCCAAGAAATTCAAATGGACTCCAAAAATTCTCAATTGCTTACAATTTGACAAGTCCATTTGAGATTCAATCCAATTAGTTCAAATATAAATCATCACAACAATAATCAATGAACCGAAGCAGCAAAACCCATAATAGTTCAATCCTCAACTCAGTTAGAGAATTCAGACCCGATTTGCCTCTTTTCTGAACAGACAAAGAAAACAAGAAAAAGGGAAGGAAAATCAAAATACTTCCTACTGCATGTGAAAACCACTTCTTAAACAGAGAAGAATATATGCATTACAAAATAAAATGCAAGAAACCACGAACAGATGACTACAACTTACCTCAATTGAACCTTTAAATCTGAAAACAGAACCCTCTTCGCCAATACATACTCAATTTCTGAAAGTCCAGAAAGAAACAGAATTCTCTCGGTCCAGATAGATTTCAGTCTCTGAAAAGGATTCAGGAAGAAAGCCGATTAAAGAGGAAATGGATCTTGAGCATGTTAAAAATAACTTTGTCTATTTACAAAAGAAAATCAACCATGAAAGTCAAACATCCATTAAAACCCAAATAAAAGCGTTCAAAAAATAGAAGAAGGAGAAGAAGAGCCCATAAACCGAAAAAGGTTAAAAAACATGATGCATGCAATCCCAAGAAAACAAGAAAAGTGAGGTAATAGGGGCCACCCCAGGTGGGGTTTGTGGGGGGTAGGGTTGGGGATGAGTAAGGAGCAAAGAAAGAGGAAGGACACTGTTGGAAAATAAAGGGGGCGAAAGGGAAAGAAGAAAAAGTTCTCACCTTTGAGTTGGTGTTGGAGTGTAAAGTGAGCCAACCAGAGAAAAATTAAAGGCATTCAAGACAATGAGGATGAATCCAAAAGATGAAAAGAATAAAGGTGTGTGTGAGAGAGAATTAGAGAAAACGGAAGCAGAGATGAGTTTTGCATGGAACGGAATCAGGAAAAGGGCTCAAAACTCGTATAGCAGCAAAACCAATTGCCAACAACAACGCATCACCATCATGACAACTCCATAGCAAAGAGAAACTTCTTCAATTAGAATTTTTCTTTTTTCTTTTTAATTTTCCTTCTTCAGAAACCTAACAAGGGATTTAGTTAAATCTGTATTTTACCAAGGCCGGTGCTCCAAGGGCTCAATCGTTTTCATTTTAAGTAAGAAATCTGAATTTGAATGCAAATCTATTAAGAAAATATTTTTAAAATTTAAATTCAAATTTAATATATTTTTTCTATCACTTTTTATTTCAATCATAATTTAATTTCCAATTTCATATAACTGACTATCTCAAATGTTTTTTTTGTTTTTTTAATTATAATTATAAATTTAATTAAAAATTATTATTTAATGAAAAATAAAAATATTTATATTTATTAATGATTAAAAAATGATTTATAATTGATGGTGATAATTGTGATAGTGAAGTTGATAGTTAATAGTATTGATGATGATGGCTAAGGATATGTGGTGTCGATGATGTGTGTTGATGGTAGTTGGCAGTGATGCGAATTTTATGCGGGAGTGATTGTGTGCTAGGAATTCATCAACGTTATAGTAGTGACCCGGATAGTGGCGACAACGACAATGACATTGTAAGAAGTTGACCTTCTTGCTCTCATCATGATACACTCTTCTTCCCGTCGATCTCCTTTTCTCCTCGGTCCATAGAGATAAAATGTAGGACTGGTGCCAGTGAAGATAGTAGATATAATTTTAATTATGGGGATGGTAAGTATGGTAGTGACCGAAAGTAATGGTTTGTCAATGATGTTGATGACGGCGGTGGTAGTTGACGATGATGGTGGCGGTTGTGATCATGTGAGAGATGATTAATAATGGTGATTGATGGCTGTGAACGGAGTGATGATGAAAATAATTCACAAAAAAGAGTAGTATCGATACTAAAATTTTATTTAAGATATTAATGAATTAAAAAATTCTAAATATTAAAAAAAACTAAAATTAATCAGCTATAAGAGTCAAAAAATAACAAATTTTAAAATTAAAATTTGAAAAATTGAGATTTCGATTTTATTTAGATGCAAACAAATACGCCCGAACAGCCTGTGATTAAATTCGAAGGATTCCTTACAATTTGATAAAAATGTATATTTTAATCTGACTGTTATTAAATATTTACACAGGAAAATGGGAAATTTTCATGTCATACTGATTATACCCTTTCTTCTTTCTTCGTTTCATTTCTCTTGGCTCTTCGTATTGTAAAAATGATAGTAGATCGAGATGGAAGAATAATTAGTAAGTATCAATATATTGTTAATTAAAAATTTTAAATTTAAATTTTGTTTTTTTAAAATTTTCAACTTTTAAATAATCACATCATTATTTCCTTTTTTAATTTTTTAAATTTAAATTAATTAAGCCAAAAATAGAAATATTAGAACTATGATTAAAATTAAAGAAATGTATTATAATTGATACACGTGTACATAATTCTTGAATCGCATTGTAAAATTAAATTTAAGGACATAATCATGACTTTTAGCATTTTATATTTTATAATTTATACATATTACGACCAAAAAAAGTTAAATGTTTTATTTGATTCTTAATAATAAAATCAAACACAAATAAATTTCTCTAAAAAATAATAATATTCAAATTATTAATTTAATTTTATATTTTTTTTATTTTTTTTATTTTTTTTATTTTTTTTATTTTTTTTATTTTTTTTAGTTTTCATAATTTTTTTAAAAAATCTTTTATATTCTGCATTATCAAATCACTTTACATTAATTAAGATAGATAGAGTAGAAGTAGCATTGCTGTGTTTTGAATGGAAGCACGAAGGCAAGACATTTACGCAGTGCAGGGTGAGACATAAAAGCATCAAGATATGGGACATAAATTTTATGAATTTTCGGACCTTATATCATATATTTTTAATTTTATAAATTTATTGCTAAAAAAAAAAAAGTAATATTTTCTATAATTCTGTAAATAAATTTAAATAAATCACCCAATGATAATAATCGAGATAATCTTTTAAAAAGGTGGATGAAATCGGTTATCCACTTATCATTAATCTCCCACATCTATAGTCCTTTCCACCCTCAACTAAGACTTTACCCGATTATTATTTATATATATTAAAAAAAGGTAAAGGATACATCATGTAAGGGCAATACCAAAATATATATAAGAGATTGTCTTTAGAAAGATAGTGTTATGGAATCTATCCTATTAATTTTAAGGCATAATTATCTAAAAAATTATTTATGACAGCGTCATTTTCTATATGAGTAGCTTTCTTTATTGATATATTTTTTTAAAAAATTCCAAAATACAAAAAAAACTGATTTAGGAATCAAAGTTATGGAATCTCTTTTAATATTTAAACACTTGAATATTAATTGAACATTTTTAAAAATATTTTTAAATTAAAAATTAAATTTAACATCTCAAACATACGCTTTTACTCCTCAAATTTTAAAACTTAAGCTTTATAAGTCTACACTTTTTATTTATATCCCAAAATATTTTAATATGCCCTAACACAAAACTCAGCTCCAAAAACGTATTTAAAAATACCGAGTAGCAATTGGCTTATTAAGCTAGCAACGCAACTTGACCTAGTATCAAGAATGCAATTACAATCATGTCTGGAATCAAACATTTTTATCAATAGTAGATTTTGTTCTTTTTCCGGCATTTGGAGTACTAATCAGCGAACAAGACAACACCAAAAGAAAAAATATATCCCTTAATCTTGTTATAATAATAGTTATTTATAATAATAATATTTTTATATAACGGTTTAATTTTTCAAATTAATTTTTATTATTATGTTTTTATTTTTTATAATAGTATTCTACGTGGCGTTTAATATAGAGGTACACTCTTTTAAATTACTCTTCTATATAAATATCGCAGATATTATGCGATTTATATTTTATAAGAAATATATTATGTATAAAAATAAATATTAAAATATTTACATGATAATTATTATAAATATCATGCATATAGAGAATTTCAAGTACGAATATCTAAAAGGAAAAAATTATATTAAAATAGTGTCCACTAGTTATGATCGTAATTTCACAAGAAAAAGTATAATTTATTTTTTAGTTTAAAAGTTTGAAATTAAGAATTTAAATTAATTTTTAATTAAATTAATTAATAAATACACAATTCCTTCTTGATATACAAAATCATTAAATTTAATTTTTAATACATTTATATATAATAGCTTAATAAGATCTAAATTTTAAATATTAATATTATATATAATAACATTATTATATAAAATTTTGATACAAATACTATAACGCCTGTAACAAGATTTGATGGTAATACTACAACATCTCCGTAGGTACGCTATAATTAGTAGGAGAAGATTCAGAACAAAGATTGGGAAGATGGACAACACAAAAGTCATGACAAATATAAAAACAATAGAAGTAGGGATGAATTTTAGTAAAATAAAAGGATGAGAAAATGAGAATTGAGCAAAAGAAACTAAAAGACAAAAACAATGTCGGGGAGAATCAGTCATCAGTACATTAAACAGAACAAAAGTAAGGAAAGGGTAGATTCAAATAAATCTGACAACATAGAAAGCTACCAAATTTCATATAATTCAAAGAGGACAACTTCTTTCCCTTAAAATGAAAAGTCCCATCATATCATATCATATGCTCTTTTATTCTCAACATTAAATTTGTCCCTTTTATCATAATATTGGACGGAACACCTTCTTCTTTTTTTTTTTTTAATTTACTTTCAATAATAAGGTTTTTATATGACATGGTGTGGTGTCCGTTTAGCAACTCTCAATTAAAAATAAGTTGTAAAAGAGAAAGTGGATAAGTTAGATGTGAACTAGGACCAGTTGACAGTTGAAACTAAGTGGGAGGAACCCTGTGACTCAATAATCAGTGAATATTTGATTTCTATTATGATATTTTAATATCTTAAATTTTTTACTTGTTTATATTGTTTAACAATGAAGAAAGTTATTATTTTTTAATGTTACTTTTATCGTTAAATAATTACATGAAGAAACTAACAGTCAAATTTGAAAATATTAAAATATAATCAATAAGATTATTTTAATAAATAATTTCTTTAAAAAGTGTCAAGCGTATAAACCAAGTAAAATAAAATGAAGAAATATTATTATTATTATCTAATTATTATCCTTCACAAAGAGAGGAATTACAAAGTCGACACAAACACGCTGTTTGATTGTGGATCGATAACAACATAAAAGTCGAAAATCTTGAATTTCGGTGATGATAAAAAAAAAATAAGAAATTAACTTAATTACTTCTACACTGAATTTTCCATAAAATGATATTATTATTTTTGAGTCGGAAGAGACTAGAAAAGATAATTCTTGCATAACGTATATAGCATTTCATCGTACATATAAAAAATAATATTTCATGCATCAATATAGTAAAATACAAAATTTCTATACTATTTTATACGAAATAAAAATATATGTACTAATAATATAGAACAAAAAAGTATTTAAGGACTTAAATATTCTTTTTTAAGTAATTAACCCATACACACTTAACATTGTATATAATAATAATAAGTTTTATATTATGAATCAACAACAATCTTTTCCTTATATTTAATCCGATAATAACTCCTGCATCATTTTCGTATTCCTTTCTTTTTTTTTTCTTCCCTCTTTCTCTTTAAATTTATTCTTTTATTTTTCCAACTACACTGACCAACTTTCTACAAGTAATTAATTAGCCAGGTATTTGGTTCTATTTATAATTTTGTTGTTACCTTTACTCATTAATTATATATCTACCATGTCTTAATTGACAATACTCTTTTTTATTCGATAAATCTTTTGCCTTTTAGCAAATATGGAAAATGATTATGTTTCAACGACCATACCAAAAAGTAACAGAGGAGTGATTTTGTAATCCACTTGCAATTTTTTTCAATCTTATATTTTCTTTATGAGAAATTTTTTATTTTTCATATAAAATATTTTTATTTAATTTTGTAACTGATCAAGAAATTCTATTTCTTGAAAAGCAATTTTCTATGCTTTTGATTTTCCCGTATTATCAAAAAGTTGAACAATAATATTTTATATTGTCAGAGTTTGAATAATAAAAACAAGTGACAAGTGCTTAATCGATTGATCATATCATATAGAAACAATCGAACGGGGTTCATATCTTCCGCTCATTGGCTGCAATAGTATGGTTGATGAAGAGCATAAGTCGAGCAAGACACTTAACGCTATTGGGTCACATATGATCGTCTAGCATGTAGAATTAAGCGCAATCTAGTAATAGACCCAAGTTCATAACCAGCCCTTGGGAGGATGGATAAAAAATCCAAACTTATATATCTTACTACATATTTACAATATATAACTATATTTTAAAAAATTATAAAAATATAGCAAAATAATTACACAAATAGCTTTTACCATGTAGTTACCACGTATTATCAACCTTTTACATTCTCTCTCAATTTCAATACCCATATTTTCTCCATTTAAAACACCCTTTTCCATCTTGAACTCTCCCAATATTTCCTCCGATTTTCCCTCGCCACGATTTTCATTAGTTTTTCTCTCTCAAGATTCTCCATTATTTTGTGATTCTTGTGTAAGTTTTTACCCTTTTTGTTGTGTATTTCACTTATCTTACTTCACACATCTTTTCTAACATCTTAAAATTTTAGGGTTTTTATCAAGGTATAATCTTGCTTAAAAATGACGGATGAATCATCTTCTAGAAGACCTTGGGGCGGAGTAGGGTTTTGCCGGCAACACTATAGCGCGAAGATAAACCTAGGTATCAGTGAGTCCTGCATGCGGATGAAATCAAAGCAAAATTTTAAAATAGTTCTTCTCCATTACAACTTTTTGAGAAGATTGAAAACTCAAAAAGTCAAACCCGCTAAATTAAATCCCTGACTTGCTACTTTTCCTTGATTTCACTTTGAACACTCTAAAAAAATTGTAAAAATTCTCAACAAAAAAAACAGCGAGAAATTAATAGGGTTTCTTCTTTACACGGTCTTATAATCAATTTGTGAAAGAACAACGAAGATAAACAATGGAGGAGAAAGAAAGAATATTTTTTTCAAGGGGAGCTTTTGGATACATGTATGATGCTCCGAATTTTTGATAATTCCAGAATTGTGATGCACCAATGTATTGCTTTGTGGGTATCAATGCATTTGTACCAATTGTTATCAGTATGTATCAATATTTTTCAGTGATACATGAGTGTAAAATACCTATATTTGTTTTATGTATCGCTTTAGGGAATCTTTGCCCATTATTGCTTTGTTGCCCATGTATCAGTATCTTGAATAAATTATAAATTGGGAAATTACCCTCATGTTTATCAATGTATGACAAATGTATCAATTTTTATCAAACATATAATGTTATAAAATTTTGCGGATATAGAATCTTTGATTGTGTATTTATTTTTAGTATGTATCAATATTTTTAGTGAAGCACATAACTTTCATTTGGATGGATGAGTTTTTGATACATGCTTATCAACATAGATACATATATCAATTTACGAATGTAGAGTAGTTAAGTTTAGATATGTGTATCAGTATGATTTTATCAAAAGTAAATCCCCCATGAAATCTACGATTTTGAAATTTTGCGTATTAATTAATTTTTTAATCTTTTCTAAATATGATAAAAAAAACAACCAATCAAAATGTGAGAGATTTTCTCCATTAAATATGCAAGTTTAGTTAATTAGATATTAAATAGAGTCATTATAGGGAGAAAGTGGGGTTTGAATTTAATGACATTGATTATGCGAGTCTGTTTTGGTGAAACAAATGACAAGGAAGGTTTAAAAGTTTGATACTTTGATACAAGTCTAATCCTTATAGGAAACGGTATCAAAAAGGTAAAAAATCGCTATTTTATGTAATTTTAATAAATATCCTACTTTCTGTAATTAGTTTCAAGAATAGTGCTATTTATGAAAATTTCTGGACAAAAAATCAAGTACAATAAAAAAGTGTTTGACTCATAAGTCATAAGGATGAATTCCATATCCGACACAATATATGGCGTTGATATTCAAAAGGTGTGAAAAATTCCGTAAAGGACTTAAAGTTTTGATGAATGAGCAGCAATATCAATCACAAACCGATACTTAATATCGTTTTTCTCAATTCTATCATAAGCTTCGTTAATCCTATCAGGTGTGATTATCTCTATGTCACACATGATATTGTACTTCCCACAAATGTCTATCATTTCTTGTGTTTCTTTTATGCTTCCAATCATGCTTCCTTTCACAGTTCTCTTACCTGCATTTCACAATCTTAAGTGGTTATTAACGTAAACATAATGCTTAAAATCTTAATACGGTAAGATTTAAAGGTTTGGATTTACAATACTGTGTAATTTCAAATACAGACCAATTAGGTGATGTTTGTTTGTGAAACTATTAAAATGTAAAACTTACCAAATATTAATGGAAATGCTGGAAGGCCCACGGGCTTGTCTGGTGCACCCACGATGACGAAAGTTCCCTTAACTTTGAGCAGTTCCAAGTATGGCCCAAGAGAGTGATTGGCTGAGACTGTGTCCAATATGAAGTCCAAAGTCTTCTGCCTCGACTGGTAATGAAATCAACACAAAGAGAAAAATGATCAATATAGCACTTTTCAAAGTTCAGCTAGGTCCCAGGTCCATCTTATCATGATGTTAGAGTTGGACTTAACACGTTCTTGGTTTCTTAGCGTTCTGTTATCTCATCATAACTAATTTTTAAAGTCCAATTTTTTTATCTTACAAAAACATGCGCATACATACATGATATTTAAAAATAATAATGGAGAAGACATATATAACACAAACCTTCATTTGTTGTGCATCAGAGCTAACAATGAAATCATCAGCACCTAATTTGGTTTTGGCCTCGTTTCTTTGGATAAAAGTGCTTATGACAGTAACATGATGCCCAAAAGCTTTTTCCAAATTTAATAGCCAAATGTCCTAAACCTCCCAAACCAGTACTCCAATCTTTTGCCTTGGTGAACCAGATATCAAATTGTTGTCTTTCATTGGACAAAACACAGTTACTCCTGCACATAACAATGGTGCTGCTCTGTCCATTGGTAGGTTCTCGGTACAACAACCACAAACCTTCAAAGTATAAAAAGTAGAAATTTAGCCATGACCGGGACAGGGAGGATACACTTATTTGGAATAAAATAATCCTTGCGTGTAATTGCAAACCTTGAATAATGATAAATCACATAAACAAAATTTTTTAATAACTACATTGTGGATGTTATTATGTATTGTGTATAGAAAATAAATAATATATATATATATATATATATATATATATATATATATATATATATATTAAAAATGGTGTACATATGAGAATGTTAAAAAAAAAAAGACATGACGGGGGTCTTTTCTCCCTTGAGAATACTTTATTTATCAGAGAATTCTTTTTAAACAAAACACATTTACTATAGAACGAAATAAAATAATAAATTCAGGACAAACCTTACAAAATTAGCCATGGTCGGAAAGGGAAAGGATACACGTTTTTAACACTAGGAATTTGAATCAAGAGATTTAGTTTTATATAAGGAGAAAAACAGAGAAATAGAAGAAATTAAATTAAGTAAAGGAAACAAATTACTATATAAATAATACTTGTACCTATAATCAGCAACTAGCATATTGGAATAGCCTCCATAGGTGATGCTGCCATCCCAAAAGACACCATTGTAGGTGGAGCAAGACTTTGTCACAATAATTTTCTTCCGAGTTTTTGCAAGACTCACACTGTAAGCATGATGCTGACATGCACCCAACACCTACTTTATCTCCTATTTTGAAGTTCCTCACATTGCTCCCAACTTCCAGAACAATGCCTGTAATCTCATGCCTATATTACAAGAATTAAGAAAAATTAATTACCCTAATGAAAGTAAAAGAAAAGAAAAAGAGAATTTATTTGTAATTTTGATTATTACCTGGAGACAACAGGATACATAGTGATACCCCAATCATTCTTGGCGTAGTGAAGGTCAGTATGGCAAATTCCGCAGTACAAAATCTTGATCGTCACATCGTTTACACCATTCTCTCTGCATAAGAAAAAAGTTTCTGAATATGAAATATGAAATATACACCGATTAAGACTGAGTAGCTATGAAGCAGAAGAGAGATTTATGAAATTTGATAATACCTTCTATTGAAGACGTAAGGTGTGATTTTGCCAGACGAATCAAGAGCTGCCCATCCAGAAACAGCTTGAGTATGGTTTTGCGTTATTTTAGCCATTCCCTTTAATTTCTTTTGTGTGTGTATGTGTGAGAGAGAGAGATATGAATGGGAGAGGTAGATTGAGAGTTGGAATTATTATCTGATATTGCAGAGAGCTCTGTTTTATAGTGTAAAGTAGACTAGATTGTAAGATGCACTCTTGGTTTGGTTGTTTTTATTTGATATAATCAGATTTATATCTATATAAAATTAATACGAAATTATAATTTAATTAATATAATTTAATTATATAATAATAACTTTTATATTTATAGTGACTTAAATACTAATAATAAATTAAAAAATAATTTTTTATTTATTTTTAAAATTTTATATTAACAATTATTTTAAAATAAATATTTTTAATATACCTATCTACTATAAAAATAATTCAGAAAAAATTATTAGGAGTAAGATTCAAAGGGTTGTTAAGAGTTACGACTCCCAAACATTATATTTTCATTATTATATGATTATATTTAACAGTATCCCACGCTTATTTCCAAGAAAATACATTATTCAATAAAATGACAAAAAAAACAATAGTGCTATAATCGTATCAAAAACATAATGTAACACTTATGTTTGGATTTTTTTAAAAAACTAAAGTGAATATTTATTTGGGAATGGAAGGGAAGTAATAATAGATAGATAAAGGAAAACATTAAAAGACCCTCCTATAGTTTTGTCCTCGATTAATTTTCATGTATTTGTTCGTTTTTTTTCCAATCATTCAATAGAAAACACATCACTGTATATAATTATAATTTCATGTATGATGTCTAAATAGAATTTCTTTAATTTCATATATTTTGTTCAACCTTTTATAACTTTATAAACTTTCTATAAGAGTCCCTATATTTATAATAGAAAAAACAATTTAACTTGGAATTACACACAGAAAATTGATAATTAGCTCGAGATCAACTTCCAAATCATTCTTGCTACTATTATGGGGCAATTAAAAGGAAAAAAAAAGGGAATAATAAAGATTAACTTAATGAAATATCAAAAAGAGAAATAGAATAGCCATCACACATTTATCTTATAGTCAAATATAGTTGTAGTTCACACATTTCCACTTCTTAGTGGACCATCACAGAAGTTGTTTAAGGGTTGTTAATAGAAAGCTAAAAAGAAAAGTAGGAGAACCTTCTTATTAATTAGGAAAGAATTTCTTGTTGGTCTCCTTAGACCTTAATTCTATTCTCGATTTCACCCATGAATTTCCTAGAATCTTGTTTCTTATTTATTGTACATACTACTCCACTATATTAAGTATACAATATTCTTTAATTTATTTGTTTGATTTTGATTTAAACAAAATTTAAGAATGTAAGAAAAATATGTAGAATATATCAAAATAATCTTTAATTTTATAATTTAAAAAAACAAAAAAAACATGTAATTTAATTAAAATTAAAAAATTATTTTAAAAAAAATAAAATACTTTTCTAATTAGAATTAAAAAGAAAGTAAAAAAAAATGAGGAAGAATTATTTTTAGATCGGGGGAAGTACCTAGTAAAGAAATGCACTCGTATTGTCATGAAACCCCTATCACTTTATTGAAAAAAAATAATTATTTTAATATATCAAAGATTGCATTTATATTTCTGCATCGAGGTGATACAAAAAATTAAATTGCCTTAAAGTTATTCATTACGATAAATTCGGCAGTTGTCTAATACTATTTCTTTTCACTCATTTTAACATATTATAACTTCTATGTGTATTGTCATTATTCTTTTTATTTATTAATATTAGAGGAGATGATTTCGTAGCTTGGAGCATTCTTGTGTATTAAATAAATTTTAAAAGTTCTGTTTTTGAAGATAGAAGAAATGAAGAGCTAAAACTTCTACTATATACAATCTTTATGTCCTTTGTTGTGCAAAGGAGATAAAAACTAGAGAAAATACTCACTTTTTCTGTAGATTTTTGGTTTTTTTTGTATTTTTAAATTTTTGTATTAGAGGTTTATTGTGAATTTGAATGAAATATCGCCTGCAAAATTTTCTAACACACTTGAGAGAGACTTTGACTTTCAAAGTCTTGCATTTCATTTTCATTTTCACACTGACTAAATTTAGAAGCTTGTTGATTGTTGTACGGAAACTTCCTTTGGTTTTTCTTTTTCTCCTAACAACTAATTAATCTTTATTCAGGTTGGTATAGTGTAAACCTAGAAATATCACATCAGAGTTTTGCTCTCTATTTTGAAGATAATTCTTAGGGGTAGTGGGGTTGCAGGTTGGTGGTGTGGGAGGTTGTTGAATGAGATGTTGGGAAGGGAAATAGATAATCAACGAAATGCTACTTAAAAAACTTACCATGTGTTTCGTTAATCATGACATAAAATTATATGAGATGAAGTTGAAGTTATTTGGGCAAATGCAGATTTTGAAATTAACCTAAGTTGTACCATGAACATAAATCCCCCATAAGTTGTGAAAACTATCATAATTTTTTCAATTCTTATGCAATCTTTAAGTAAGTAAAATTTTATAAAAAAATATAATTCACTATCACAAACCATTCTAAAATACAACATTTATTGATCAAACTTTAGTTCAATAAAAAGTAAAATTGAACATGAGTTGTAGTGTACTACTCCTTAACATAACTCTCCTACATATCCGATATAAATGATTGACAAAAGTTGGTAAGAGTAATAATACCAACAATAAATTTTGTTTATATAAAGTAAATGGTTGGTATATATAAAATGATAGTTTTTAACAAAATATAAATTTGTGGGTCAAATTTTGTATTTAAAATCTATCTCATGATTTGAAATTTTAAGTCAAGATTTTCAAAACTTGCGATTTTATCCCACGTATCCAAACGCTAATTTTGTATCCAAAAGATAAAATCACATGTCCCAAAAACACCATGGCCTACTTAATATTAATTACTTATTCTTCAAATTATTTTTTAAAAATTAAATATCAATTATTTATTTTAAATATGTAAGTCAAACCGATCAAGGTGAAGGTAAGGTAGTACTTGTATTCCATCTCCCTCTCCACACTATATAATTGGCAGTTGCACAAACCAATGCACAATATCAGTGGGATTGTTGGTGGATGGCAGGCACTATCCCATTCCTTGCTGAGGGCACACCATTTTGATTGACATGATTTATCTCTTAAAGTTTTTTTTTTTCTCTTTTCACTTTCACAACTCTTACTAAGGTTGAAGTTAGTACCGGTAATTTTTATAAAATAAAAGTATATATAATATTAATAAAAGAGAAAATGGGTGAACAACCTTTTCCTATGATTTTTAATTATCAAAGATGGCTATTTATAAGCCTGGTAATCACTTGCATATAAATAGTATGCTGCAGTGAGAATTACTTGGGTATCAAAACATGCTACAATGTGTGGGCACTTAATATTATTTTACACCACTCCTTTTTGGATATTCATGTAAAGGAAAATTTCTAGTTTAAAGAAAAAGTATATATTGTTATAAACATATTTGTATTATAGTGAATGTCTATAAGGTATTTGTATTGTAGTGGATACATGTGTTTATATTATAGTGAAAGTGTATCTTTTGGAGAAAAGTTAGGAGGAATTGTCCCTATAAATAGATGGATTCTCCTTCATTGTATTTCATCCGTCGAGAGAAATAGAACTTCTCTCCTTCTCTCTTTCTCTATATTCTTGTTCTTTCTTTATTATTTCATAACACATTATGAGCACGAGTCTACGCCTTGAGCACTTGCTGAAAGATCGAGGTAAGAAAAATTAATTTTTTTTGAAAGATGTCATTACTTAACCACGAGGTGATATTCCTTTGGTGATACTGTTGCTCTACGACTCTCTTGTCTCAAAATTTGAGACAAGGTATTTTTTCTCTTTCTTTTTAATATGGCTAACATACGAGCAGTTGCGTTGCCCTTCGAAGTTCGGGCAAGAACTACCTTTCATGAGTGTTGGATGTTGAAATCATATGGATGCAATGGGTCTTGGAGACACCATTAAAAGTGACAACAAAGCATCAAATCAAAGATCGTGCTAAGGTTATGATATTCTTGCGTCGTCATATTGACGAAATTCTTAAAGTGAATATCTCCGCGATTAAGGATCCACTGTTTTGTGGAATAGCCCAAAAGAAAGGTATGACGCCACTGAAGATGGTCATACGCAATGACTTTCACGATATGATTGGATCCAACAAGACTATAAGTGCATTTCGAGTATAACTCATCAACATTCGTTGTTTCTAAGTTGAAACTATGTGGAGAAACTATTAATGATGTTGATATGATTGAATATGTGGTAGTACACAAAATTAATTGAGAGCTCACGAAAGAGCGTAATGTATTACTTGAAGGAATGAAATTATTGTAGTAAGTCTCAAGAAAACTTACAAGTTTCAAGGACATTGAAAAAAAATTGAGACTATAAATTATGGGAAGATCTAATATCTTCGTACTACTATAACTGAAGCGGGTTATAAATATTTATGTAAAAAATTACCCGCGTTTTTGTAATAGTAGTACATAAATATGAGTATGATGATGAAATCACATATGAAAGCAAACTAGAAGTTTATTGAAATAAGTTGGCATAACTAGTTGGCCATCCTAGGTTCAAGGTAATGCAATAATAATTGAGAATTCACGCATTGGCTATATGTTGAAGAAATAAAAGATTCTTCAAGAATTCTCTTTTGTTAGCTGGTTCTCGTGATAGAATGATTTTGATCGGCTAAGATTGAACTTAAATATTCACTGAAATTTTGGAACTTATAAAGGGTGAATATGGGCCCATTCACCTACCATGTGAACCGTTTGCTAATAGATGCATATATGGTATGGTCACATGTGTTTTGATATCAACTTGCAATTGATTTTGTAAAGGTTTTACTCGGGTATTAAATTAAGAGCATAGTTCTAAATTATAAAATCATGTTGATAATGTTGATTCATATCTATGTTGGTTTAGCAAAAATTGTAGATCCAATTATAGCTAAATCCTTGGTTATGAATAAAACTCTCAAATAAAATTTGGTATGAGATGTGTTTATTTAACATATAGCAACACTTGAATGCATTAAGCCAACAAGGTTCCCCCTATCACAATTGGTTCGGAGTCAGGAACTAAATAATTCCATCTAAAAAAATTTGAATGTGCGATATGATTCAATTGCTCCACCACAACGCACAAAGATGGGTCCCCAAATGAGCTTGGGGGTAAATGTTAGTTTTCCTAACATTATGAGGGAGAAATGATTAGCGACTGAAAATTGAGTGTGGGATAATTATCTGCTGAATCACTGGGAAAAAAGTAGACAAAGTTCAGCCAGATAATTCACTTGCAAAATGTGTACAAATCAATTATCGAGATATATTTGCTAACTCTATTTTATAATTCGATTTGCAAATGCTCCAATGAAAGGTCCTTGAAGAACGGAGATTACGTAAGGCGCTGAGCGTGATAGACCAAACGGTTTCGAATATAGATGTTACACCCGTAAATTCTTGACATGTAGATGGTCTATTACATGTTGGTTAGGATTTTTAGAATGCCATACATGCTAGAAAAAGGCCAGGGAAAGATCGGACAATAGCCAAAATTCGGCGCGTCGCAAGGCAAAATGCGGCTTATAAATCGCATTCCACGAATCGACTTATAAGTCCCAATTATAAAGCGCTCCACTTAGGTTTTTAAAGTTACAATTCCTTATAATTTCCTATAGAAAGCTAGAAACCGAGAGGAGAACGAGTTTCTTTTATAAATTTCGTTCGATTACATCGTCAACGCAGTTAACTTGAATTAACCTCGAGATATCAGTATTTAGCGGCAAAGAGCATTCCTACAGTTTAGTTTGTGAAATTCAGCCCAGGCAAATACGTCGCGCTACCGAGCTAAGGTAAGTGAAATTGCTCCAAATTAGTGTCGATGTACTCCTAGCCTTAAAGTGAGTATTTCTCCCTTACGGACTTTTGAGAAACAGGGATTTCGACCATTTACCGATAAGCCAAATTGGGCTATATATATATCAAAGTGATGTTTCTTTTCGAATATTAGTGTATTTAGTTTTAATTGATGTGATTACAGTTGGGAGAAATAGTTTGAGTGCGTCGAGCTTCGCAGATTGAGTCGAAAAATCCCGAAGCGAAGGTATGTAAAGGCCGGTTTCTTCGGCAAGGATTAGTAACTATAGCCTAGCATAATACAGCAAACTCCATAATAGAATTCAGTCGAATATTGAGTTTTGTGCGAATTGAGTAGCTTGTCTTTAGCGTTGTTATATCATGTTCGGTCCAAGCTAGTAAAAACGGTGCCAAATGGAATGTCATTTTGGACTCGGTATAGCCGGTATGCGTTTGCCAAGCATGTTTTATAATAATATGACATATATTTAGAATGAAAGCTAGTAAAGTAAATCGAGACAGGAGACGGATACGGTATAGCCATACAATGGACCGTATCTACAGCTACAGTATAGCTTCCATACGATCGAGATAGTATCTCGGCTACGATATAGCCATACGGTCGAGATACAAGATCCCGGGTCGTGTAAACGTTTGAGAATCGGTATAACACGAAGAGTTAGAATAAGTAGAATATAGATAGTATTTTCGGTTTAAACATGCTTGCCCTTATGTGTGATTATTGATTGTTGAGACTTGATTGTGTCATAGGGGGCACCAACAAGCGTCCTCGCCGCCCACAGGTTGGCAGTAGCTGTGTTGACCCAGCGGCGGAGTGGGTATACGTCACTCAGGAGTGGCATGCGCGTCCATGATAGGACAAAATGGGATGAAGCTTTTCCCATATCGAGAGGCGTCGACGCAAATTACGGTTGCTGTTGTGCGCTTGCGCCGAAACGGATTACGATGAGGCGGTTTACAATTACGGTTGCATTACGGGAGTCCCTCAGGGCTCGAGACACATTTATTTATATTAGAGGCCATATGCTTGAGATAGGGAACCAGTGAATTACTTTCGTAGTAAGTAGACGAGTGGAGTGACTTATTATGGATAGTTTTGACCGGAGTAGGAGTATATAGATTGTTTGATTAGTTGGCACCTTCCAAACATGGAGGGTGGTGTTGGTTCTTGCTTGTTAGATATGTACTTATATGTTATATATTAGCTAATAGGCAGTCGCCCGCGTCGCCAGTATGTTCTGCCTTATTCCGCAGTCTGAGGAAAAGTTTGATTGGATACAATGGTTCTTACGGATCAGGTCAGTACTATTGCTTTTCAAAGCTTCTAATTATGTTGTTTATATATTTAGATGTATTCGGTTGCTTGCATACTCGGTACAGTGGTGCGACGCCCGTTGAAGCATTTGCATTACTTACTGCAGGTACTCACAAACGAGGAGCCGATCCCTCATGATTCTAGCCGACTCATTGAGTCGCTGACTCACATTGTCAAGCTAGACGACTAGAGGTCTATTTCCTTTCTTTTGTTGTACGAGTATGGGTAAGTCGGGGCCACTGTCCAGGCTATTTTATCATTATTCATGAGCTTGGGTTGTGTATATATATCTCCACAATGATTAGTTATGTCGGTCGTGTGGGGTCGTGCGTTTGTTTAAGCTGTTTAGTGTTGTTGATTGTGTTAGTAGGTGGCCAGAGGCCGTATTCGAATAGTAGTGGTGACCTTGCCGGTCACGTAGTGCTTCCGTGGTATCGTCATTGAGTTAGAGATAAAGACAGCATGGTGGCCTTGTCGGCCCGCATAGGTTCCCCTTTATGTGTATGTCTTTAGTTATTGATATTCTGGGACGGTGGCTATAGACGGTCGTGGAGGCTATCATTCGGCCGTTATATAGCCCATTGATTCCAGAATGCGAGATAGAGGCTTGACCAGACACCATATGTGCCAGGCTCGGTAGTTTAGCGACCCGGAGTCCTAATAGGGCACCGGGCGCCCAGTCATACCCCCAAAGTAGTGACAATAGAACTCTTGAATAAGGAGAGGAGAAAATGATGGGTGTTCATAATGATGAGGCAAGTCTTCCAAGAAAGCACCACGATATAATACTTCATTAAACCTTGGCAAAGGTTAGGTACTAAAAATGACGAAAATGAAGAGATCTCAATAAGTTATGTCGCATTGGGCGATATCAAAATGACCATTAGCTGATACCTTTGATATAATGTAGTGCTCAATATTACAAATATTGACGAGGATCTTGAATTTAAATGTTTCTGTCCAGAAAAAGTATGTGGAGAGATAAATGATTGGCCAATTAAAAATAATTCAAGTGTAAATGCGGTGGATATAAATGAATTCTTGTGGCATAAAGATTTTTTTAAATACGACATTATTATATGGAGAGGTCCTATTGTGGTGGATGCAATTATTTCGGTTCCTCATAAGTCACAGCAATATATGAAAAACTTCGATATGCGCATAATGAAATTATTTTTCATGTCTAGAGAAATTGAAGGATATATGAAAATCATGAAGGATTTAAAAGAGCGAGGGAAATTCTTGGTCCTGAATATATACGTACACTCTACCAAGGCCATTGGAATGGGATCAAACACATAATGCCGGTATCTAAAGGGACTACGGAGTATGAGCTTATATTATTCTAACAATTGCGATCCGTCTTGTTGGTTATGCGTGTTGGTATTTATCGACCCACACAAAGAATCGTGATCTCAGCGGATTTACGTGTTCGAATGTGGAGGTACTTGTCATATCTTGGAGATCTACAAACGGTCTCGTAGCTATTTTATCAAATCATGTTGAGATAATAGCTATTCGTAAACAAGCAGAGAATGTGTGTGGTTGAGGTCCATGATACATCTCATTAAGAAAGAAATGTGGTTTAACAAATTACCCACAATTTATATGAAGATAATGCAGCATGCATAGCACAACTAAAGGAGATTCATAAAGGAGATAGAAGAATTACATCTTGCCAAAGTTCTTCTACACACATGAACTCTAAAAGAATGGTGATAACGTGCAACGTGATTCGTTCAAAAATTGTGGTACATTTATTCACCAAATCTTTATCATTCAACTTTCAAGAAGATGATGCACAAGATCGAGATGCAAAAATTCAAGGATGTTCTAGTCAGAGGGGAGTTAATACGCGTTGTACTCTTTTTCCTTACGAGGTTTTGTCCCCTTTATGGATTTTTCTTGTAAGGTTTTAATAAGGCAGCCAACAAAATGCATATTATTAGATATGTGTACTTTTTCCTTCACTAGATTTTTTCCCCTTTGGTTTTTCTAGTAGGTTTTACTTGAGGCACATATCTATCAAATAGACATTGAGGGAGTATATAAACATATTTGTATTATAGTGAATGTCTATAAAGGTATTTGTATTGTAGTGGATACATGTGTTTATATTATAGTGAAAGTCTATCTTTGGAGAAAAGTTGGAGGAATTGTCTAAATAGATGGATTCTCTTTCATTGTATTTCATCACGTCCAAGAGAAATAAGAACTTCTCTCATTCTCTCTTTCTATATTCTTATTCTTTCTTTATTATTTATAACATATATAGTTATTTGTAATACGCATTGTTTGCTTTGCCTCGTTAAATTTTTTAGGAAAACTTCCGGTAGGACAAACCTTGGTTAAGGAAAAAAAGAGTCGACACGTATTTACTCCCCTTCAGCAGAAAACATTACTTAATGTCTCGAAGATGACGCATTCAAATTTTAAATACCGATTTCTCAAATGTTGAAGTTGACAATGCCTTAGTAACAAATACGCTAAATTATCACTTGAAGCGAACTTATTGAACATCTATTTCACCCTTCTTTTGAAGATCATGAGTAAAAAAGAATTTTGGTGAAATATGTTTTGTTCTATCTTCTTTGATGTATCCTTCTCTTAGTTGAGCTATGCATGTAATATTGTCTTCATACAATGTTGTTGGAGTATCTCTTTCCAAGAAAGACCATATGTTTTCTAAATGTGTTGAGTTATTATTCTTAGCCAAACACATTCTCGACTTGCTTCATGATTAACTATTATTTACTGCATGATTTGTGGTAACCCAATCATTGTTTATTTTGTTGAACGCTATAATATGGTTGTACCTGTTTGCATGTAAACAAGTAGTCTGTACAAGAGATCGTCCTTTTATGGCGGTGGGATATATCTGCATAACCAATCGGTTGTAACTTGGATTCATTTAAATAAAACAGTTTCATATCAATGGTCCTCCGAAGGTATCTAAATATATGTTTAATGTCATTCTAGTGTCTTTGTGTTAGGGAAGAACTAAATCTTGCTAACAAGCTCACAAAGAAAGCTATATTTGATCGAGAATTATTGGCATGATATATTAACACACCAATTGCACTAAAATATGGTATTCGGCAGCATCAATAAGCTCTTCATCATTTTCATGAGTCCGAAATATATCTTTATTTATATCAAGTGATCGACAATCATTGGGATACTCAATGGATATTGCTTTATCCATATAAAATTCCTTCACAATATTTTTAGAGTATTGTTGATTGATGGATAAATATTTTATTTGAGAAATGCTCAATTTGTAGAGCAAGACAAAAAAATTTCTTTTCAAAATCTTTCATTTCAAATTCCTTTTGAGACATTCTACGCCTTTGGAAGCTGATAGGAGCTCAATGATATTAGCATCAACATATTATAACAAATTTTAGATAAAACCTTTTATAAAGACTTAAGGACAAATAGGGTCATTTCGCACTCTTCTTTTTAAGCGGTTATACCACATGTGTCTAGATTGCTTCAATTCGTATAAGAATTTCTAAAGCGTATTGAACAAGTTTCTCGGGGAATCTTTATATACTTGGGCATTTTGAATCCATCGAGAAAATCTTATAAAAATATTATTTTCTAGTGAGTCATATAAATGAGCGTGACAATATCCATTAAATGCATATCAAGTTTTTCTGAAGCTTGCCCGGTTATAGATACGAAGGTATGCATCCACCACATGAGAATATGTCTCCATACAATTAATCTCAACCTTTCACGAAATTCTTGTGCACCAGTCGTGCTTTATATCTTACGACTTCATTTTCTCATTTATTTTTCGTACAAAACCCCATTTTTATCCTACTAGCTTTACATCTTCAAGTTTTCGAACTATAGGATCGAAAATTTTACATTACAAAAGTGAATCGATTCAATTTGGATTGCATATTTCTATTTATACCAATCATTTCTACATCTGCATTCCTCGGCCGATTTTTGGTTAAAGATCCTCATCTTGTTGCATTATTTCAATTGCAATATTATAGGCAAAAGTATTATTGCTTGAGCAATTATATCATTCGAGTTCCATAATTTTTCTGATGAGGCGTTACTTGTGAGATCTCTTTATTTTCATTATTTTCGGTATACGAACCTCTCTTGAGTTTTATCATACGTACATATCTCGCTTCTCTTTTGTAGCCTTCTCCTTATTATGACCATCTTAACTGTTTGCTCCTTTATTTTTAGGATTTTTATTTTTGAAACCAATTGTGATGCACGCCCACGTTTTTAAGGCGTGCTTTAGAATTATTTACATTAATTGATTGTCCTACCGGGACATCAACTCGAGCTGGAGCATTCGTAGGTGAAATATGAGGCCATTAATTCTTAATTGGTCGATGACGTGTCAGTGGTTTTGATTTTGCAATATTTTGCAAATAGATTATCTTTTAAACTTCAGTTCACATTGATTTGTAACTCCATTTGCATTAAGCATTGATTGTCCTACCGGAATATCCTTTCAGTCTCGAGCATTAAATGTTTGGAATATGATTTAGTAATTTTTGATAGGTCGGTGAATGCATCGGCAGTTGATTCATAATATTTTGCAAATATATTATCTTTTGAACTTTCGGTTCACATTGATTTTTTACGGGATCTAAATGAGATAGTGATAATGCGAGTTAAATCTATCTCACTTTTCAGTATTGCTTATTTTCTCCCTCTAATGGTGGGAAAATTGATTCATCAAAATGATAATCAACAAATCTTGTAAATAAATAAATATCGACATAGATTCCAAATATTTTATAATCGAAAGAAACTCATACCCAATATATATCCCCAATCTTTTGGAGACACATCTTTGTGTGTTGTGGTGGAGAAATTAGAACATATACCGCACATTCAAATATTCTAAGATAAAATATTCGGCTCTGACCAAAAGCCAATTATAATTGGTAAATTTATGATAACTTATGGGCGATCCGCATAAGAGTTGTTGCATGCAAAATAGCAGCGACCTTATATCAAAATGGAAAGTTTGTTCTCATAAGCATTGGTATACCAATTAATTAAGGTGTTTGATCAATGATTTCGTTAGACCATTTTGATATGAACATGAGCAGCGAATGCTCAATTGTTATCCCAGTTGACATACAATCATTAAAGGCTTTAAGATGTAAATTCTGGCATTATCGAGGCAATTGTCTTAGTACATAATCGAAAATTGTGCTCTTAAAATTTTACTATACGAAATCAATCTTGTAAATGCCAAATTGTGAGTTGATAATAAACAAATGTGACCATCTCGTAAAGATGCATCTATTAAGAATTATATAATATTTAAATGGTCACGTGGTGGGTGAATGGGCCCACATATGTCTGTATACATTACGAAATACGGCGGACTCAATTTTCACTTTGAGTGATATTGACCTAGTAATCAATTTGCCTTGAAAACATGAAACACGAGGAGAATTTCTTAAAAATTGAAGAATATTTTGGTTTCTTCACGAGTGCCTACATAAATTTTCAATTATTTTCGCATCATATTAGAACGGCGATATTGTCGGTCATGCCAAATACAATTGGTGAATTAGTAAATTTCTGATTTACTATGGCATGTGTTTCAACCATATTAATATTTGTGTAGTACTATAAGCCGGAAGAAAAGGTGAGTAATTTTTCAAGCACATATTTCTTACATTTATCGTTATATTAATATAAAGATATTCAATTTTTTCATCATTTGTAGTCTCAATATGATAACTATTTTGGCAAATGTCTTTGAAACTTATCAAGTTTCTTTGAGACTTACTACAATATAATATTTCATCAATTGCCAAAATTATTTCTTGGTAAGACCATTAGCTATATCAGAACCTTTAATTAGTCTTGTACTACCGGATATTGTATTAATATGGCTTCTCATCATCAAATGTAAAATATTTCTTATCTCTTCAAACATGGTGTATTGTAGAACTATCATAAAATATTTATCATACGTAATTGATCTTGGGTCTTGATCATGATGAGAATATGTAGAAACTCAATTTATTTGAAGGAGATTAGAATCTTCGTGTTGATAACGTGTTATAAAATAAAAGTAAATATGGCGAGCTAATGTGAATAGTCAAAACCACGTCAAACCTCAATCAAATTGCTTCCAATTTCAGTATATGAAATCACATTTTGACATTCTGATTCTCTTGAAATATCACTCACAAAATAAATAGCTAATGAGTGAGATATTTGAACTCAGCAAGAGACATTTGAATCCAAGAGAGATCCCTCAAAAAATTGTGCAAGTCTATATGACAACTTGTAAAGATATATACAAGGACGTGTCTTTTCAGTTATATACACAGGCAATGCCTCTTGACAATATCATACTTTTTATTATTCATCTAGCACCTTCATCTAATTGTCTTGAATCTGCTTGATATCACACATATTACAAATAGGAAAAATGTTTTTCTTTTACGGCTTGGAGCCATTTAACACGTAACACATCATGACTTTTTAGGTTAGGTTTTAACTCATTAAATGTTTGTGTGGTTAGTCTCGAGATGAATTACAATGAATGTGTTACACTCATCATAAATGATTCTATGAAATCAATTGAGTATAAAAGGTACCCCAAGGCCAAAACAAGTTGAGCGGTGCAAGAAAAATCAATTCCAATTAAATTTGCATAAGGAGCTCTATTCGAGCGCGTATAATTCTTAATTGGCAGGAATATGGGAAACATTTGTGCATGAAAGTTGTAGTCCTTTGAGATAGCTTTTCGCATATAAAGTTCGGGTCAATACGAGTTGTGATAAAAAAGTTAAATATAATTTACTAAAGGTTGTCCAAGCGCAATGGTTGTATATCATATATACAGGCCGTATATTTGATATACGGGACCGTATACCATATCGCAAATGGGAAACCAAAAATCGTAACCACTGAATCAACTTGCGGAGAGCTACATACGACTGTACATGGGACATACAGACCGTATTTGGTGGTTGTATATGACATACAGACTGTATATCCTTATATATGTCCCATACATCGATCATTTTAAGCCTCAAAATTGACATACGACAAACATACGGTATATGTCAAATTTAACGCTCGTATGTGGTAAATCGCAAGTCAAAATCAACAAAAAACCCTATATATACGTGTTTTGATCAAATTCTTATATTAACTTTATTTTTGACAGACTTATGAGAGAGAAAACATCCTCTAATAAGCTAAAAAGAATTGACAGATCTTACTCAATCCCCATGATTATTACATCGATAGCATTCAGAGATAACATCAGATCCTTAGATTTCAAGAATCGAATTCAGAGCGGCGATTGAAGGAAGTTTGAAGTCTTCCTGAGAGTAGAAGATCCCTTGATTAAAGTACTATGATCACAAGATTGGTGTTGTGGGTATCTATGTCGGTAAACGTTATTAACAATGGTGATTCTTAAATTCGTCATAAATAATTTTTCTATAACCTAATATTTTAAAAGAGTAAGAATTTTATGAATTTGATCAACGTTAAATTTTATTATCAAAATTGATTGTAGAGTTATCATTGAGCATTGTTGAACACGTTTAAAATATTTGTTCTTGGATTTGAGGTATATCTCTTTCTGAACATACTATTGACTACAAGAGATTTGAATAAGAATTTATGCGGGTGCGACAAGCTTGCATTGAGTCTTCATATTTTTATTTTTATTATGATATATGTATGAAAATGTGTTTTGCCCTATGAAAGGGATGCATTTGAATTTCATTTAAAGTAACTTTCTACATGTTTTTGCTCTCTACGAATGAACTATTGATTTGGCTATAGTTGTGACTTTAAACATAGTTTCCTAAATTTGAGTAACGATTTGATATATCTCTATTAATGAGACGATGATTTTGAAAGATTTTAAGTTAATATGTCATGATTGATATATTTGTATTTAGTGCATGGAGAAATTGTGCTATTCATAGGACAAATAGCCATGGTAGATCCTAACAAAATATTGTGTTGGTCCAAATGATGATTGACCTTCGAGGGTCGGTAGTCTCTATGTATCGCTTTTGAGCAATAGGACTATTTGATTCTCTCATTGTCCACGAGTTAGCATGATTGCTTTTGATTTTCTTATTGTTGATATGTGTTTACTTTACGATTTTCCTCTGTTGGCATAATAATGAGACTACAACGTATTGGTCTTGAACGGTCTAACATAATTCTTTAATAAAATGACTTAAAATTTATTAATTCTTCATCATTGTGATTGTACTAAATTTTATGATTTACTCTATCCTTTGGATTTTTTTGGTTGTTGTTATTTTTATTTATATGAACTCTTGCCTCAAGATATTCACCGAGTATCTAGCACTCAAACATACCATCGTTGTTTTTGATAGTGTGTTCGGTGACGAGGAGGAGCATGTTCCAACTTTACGAGATGTCTAGGAGAGACTTGCTATTTATATAGGCTGATGGACCCACATTCTTGCTCGTGGGATTTCATACTCTTTTATTGCTATTAGATTTTGAGTTGTGTCTCAAGTTAAGTATTATTTTCGTAGATACTCTATAAGAATAGATATTGTATCGTGAAAACTACTTGAACCATTGTTTGACTTATTGGGAGCTGCTTGCTATGTTTAGATGTCAAACAAATATTTACATAATTTATTTTATTTAATCACTTGTTTCAATTTATATACACATAATTAAATTAAGTAATAATGATGAAAAGCTTGTATGAGCTATCATATCCATAAGGTACTTTTCAATGTGATTCTATAATATTAAGATACTTGTTGTGTCAAATTGAATTTGAGATTGACACTTGCCCACTGTTTCTTTGCATTCCTCGACTCGAAATTATTATTTTATTTTTACCAATTGAATAGTGATGGAGTAAGTTTACATGATCTTGAGTTAGATCTTTCTAGTGGCCTTTGAGTGAAATGGTAATGACAATTGAAAGAATGATGTTTACATTAATGAACTTGAACAAATGCAATGAAACATCTTTATAACATTATCACTTACTAATGATGATATTGTAGTAAGTGGTGAATCTCACGTAGTAGATATCGAACATAAGTAGAAAGATTATCATAATTATAAATTGTCAAAGTCAATAATCTATTAAAATAAAAGTTTATGACTTATTAGAGAAAAGTTCAAAGAGAAGCAATCTCTGCAGCCCAGCGGATGTGCCTCTCTGAATGCGCCCATATCACCGGTATGGCACTATTACAGCGAGCACAATATCCATAGCTATTCAATTGATAGGATAGTGTTGGGAGTTCAAAACGCTAACCACCCGGTAAAGAGATAAAATCACATATATACATATATATATGTATATATATATAACATATATATATATATTAGTATTAAGAAAAATTTGAGGTTTTGTAAATTAAAAAGAAAAGTAAGAAGAAAACAAAAAATGTAAAAGAAGAAATAACAAAATTGAAATAGAAAAAGGATAAAAATTTAAGCGTTGGTGGCATGCCATGTGGCATCCACCTCAGCCAAATGTCGAGCCATGTGTGATTTTAAAAAGTTATGGTAGACAACCGTTAAAAATAGGAGTATATTTGTTAAGTTTCATAGCTTGTAAGGGTATATTGTAAATAGTATGTGAAGGATAAAATTAGCTAATAAATAAAAAGTAGATGGGTCAATTTGACTCTCTTTTCCCTTAAGAAAAATTACATAATATAGCAAATATGTGCTACGTATTTATTATTAGCTACCTCTTTCTCTCTCTCTCTTTCTCTCCATAAATTCTTCAATTCTTTGTGTTTGAATTCTACACAACTCTTACAATTCTCAATAATATAAAAATGTATAACATTGTATCCCTATATTTTTCACCTCTTTCTCTATATTTTTGTATTTCGCTCTTTTTCTGTTGTATTTTGTTATTTCTATATCACGAATGATACAAAAGTGAATACATATATGATATAAGTGAATGAATACAAGCTAAATTAGAGTGAATGGGTATAACCCAAATGCACGTATGAATACAAATAAAATTAAGACGAACAACACAAGAAGTGATATAAGAGCACATAAATACAAATGAAACTAGAGCGCCAATGAATACAAGTGATACAAGAACGAATGAAGATAAGTGATACAAGAGCGAATTGATACAAGTGATACAAAAACGAATGAATACAAGTGATACAAGAATGAATGAATACAAGTGATACAAGAATGAATGAATATAAGTGATACAAAAACAAATGAGTACAAATGATACAAGAGTAAGTGAATACAATACTTGTATTTTTTGTTGTTTGTATCTTTATATACATGCGGAGCCGTATTCATCGATCGGCCTAAATGCGCACATGAATACAAGAGATATAAGAAATAATAAATACAAGTAATACAATCTAGCGAGATAGCGGCGATCACTCGGCAATGAACACTAACTAAGCGGTGAATGGTACCTATCCCTTCACGGGAATCGAACCTTGTCTTCAACATGAAAAGACGATGTCCCTAACCAGCGGGCCCGAAAGGGACCAAGAAGTCATTCTTCATATGCCCTCGGCTCAGAAATTAGAGCGAACTTCAACCACGGTACCTTGTATTTTTTGTTATTTGTATCTTTTGTAAACAGCGTAGTTTGAATTATTCGATACAACATGTATTCGTTGATACAACCTAAATGCACGTATGATACGATATACACGGTCATTTGACGACTTAAAAAATATAAAAATATAGAGGAAAGAAAGGGAGAAATATAGAAATACAATCGTTTCATCAACTCTCTTTGTTTCTCCATCTAAATAACTTGCAATTCGTAGCCTAAAAATTAGGGACCTAATAAAATTTCAACAAGACCAAAATCTTCTTCTAGGATTGCGATCTAAGAGTGCATGCGGAGCAAAATGCCATGTTTGCGTTGCACTTTAGCTCTCAACATTGCCTCGTGCGTCCATGCACGGTTTATTCAACTTGTTGTTTGCTATTTCTAACCTTAATAAAATGAAATCTTAAAGCTCGGGAAATTGTGAGAAATATCAATACAAAATTAACACCTAATTCACGTAAGAGAACATTTTATCTAGTTTTAGAAAATCCCCTAAATAACCTGAGATAACAACTAAGTAAAAGGGAAGACGTTTTAACTCGGAAAAATGAGTTCTTCAGCTCAAACATTCATCTTCACTCGAGACACTAAGAAGAAACCTAAGATAGTATAAGCATCAACGATAAAGAGGAAGAAGGAAGAGGGTTTCGTACTTTAACAATGTTTGGAAGGAAGCTTTGCTAGCAAACTCTCTCCTTTCTCTCTCAAATTTTCCTTTGTCGAACTTCCTCCCGCTCTCTCTCAAGTAGCCATTGTGTTGTTGAACTTCTAGACAGATCTATAGTTGTATTTGTTGTAGTATTAAGTTGTGGCTTGGTCGGGCGAGAGGACGGTTGGGTTAGATTTAGGAAAATGGGTACTTTAAGTTAAATTGGACTTTTACGTTAAAGGGAAAGGGCATACATGAAAACTTTATTAACGGTGAAGGTAGATATAATAGGATAATATAACAAAAGGATAAAAGGCGGCAATTTTCGATAGTAGAGGAGACAAATTTGACCCTAATACCTTAAAATATAGAATACAATGAGAGAGTGGTGAAAATACAAAAAATTGAGGAAAGAGGTCGAGGAGAGGATGCGGTCTAAATGCACGTACAAATACAAACGAGACTTAACCGCTTAACACCTCAAAGCATATACAAATATAAAAAGAGAGGTGAAAATATATAGTCGAGAGAGAGTGGGGGGGGGGGGAAGATGAAACTTCATGCATGTATGAATATATAACAAATACGGTTATCGATACCTCAAAATATATAAATACGGGGAGAGAGAAGGGTGAAAATATACAGAAGACGTGAAAATACGGTATATAAAAGAGGGAGAAAGGGAGAGGCGCGCACGGCGAGAGGGCGAGAGAGAGGGAGAAAGAGAGAAAAGGAGACAAAGAGATAAACATGTATTATTCGACGAATCAATTCGGAAATAGCATGCACAAACCACAAAAAAAGAAAACTCATAGTAACATACATTAAATAAAAGACGTTGATGGATCCTTTAAGACACCCCTTATTTTGTAAGTCGGAAGAAAATAAACAATAAGATTTCAAAAGCATACGAGATACGGTTAGGGGTATATTTGAGCCCAAAAAAAAGATTAAGGGCATTTATAGATCAAAGGTTAGCGAGAGTATTGGTAAATCATATCCAATATATTAAGGTAATTTTGGTCCTTTTCGTTAAAATAAAAATATACAATTAATTTATTTTAAACAAAAATAAAAAGTTAAAAAAATTAAAAAAATTAAAAAAATTAAAAAAATTAAAAAAATTAAAAAAATTAAAAAAATTAAAAAGCTAAAATTAAAATTAATTGTAAAAGAAAATTTAACGATAAAATAATATAAAAATTAGGGAGGATAAAAAATTGTGTGTCTACACTTATGAATCCAAATTTTGCATTTTAAAAGATTTGAAATTTGAAATTTACTTTTGAAGAATTTGAGCATGTCCAAAAGCGTTGATTTGGAATCATGATCTCAAATTGCATGTCCAAACGCCTAGCAAGGCCGTTGGGACATGATGCGAAATAATAATTTGAAATCGGATTGATTTAAAATTGCTTTTTGTTTAGACATGCAATTTAAATTTTCTAAGTTTTTTTCTCTCATAAACATGAAAACCTCATAGGTTGTGAAAACTTCAAAATTTCTCAAATTCTTGTATAATCTTACCAAATAAGCAAATCATATTTCAAAAATAAGATATTAAAATATATTAAGGTGCCACAGCGATAGCTTGCATATCTCCATGTTCCTTTAATAAATAAATATTTGTAATTACAAACATTCAAATATGTATAAAATTTTATAAAAGATTCACTAGTCGGCAATACTAGTAGCCGACTATTATTTAATATGATCCTTTCTCATGGTACGAATAATCTTTTTACATTGAGCATGAGTCTTTTTAAAAAATTAAAATGAGATATTTTTTTCACTTAATATAAACTTATGGATCAAGTTTTACATTTTTTAAAATTTGAAATCCCAAATCCTACTTTAGAAAAATTGAAATTTAAAATTCTTACCTCAAATTACACTTTCAAACGTTGATGCGAAATCATGATTCAAATCGCATGTTCAAATGCTTAAATAGGCATTGTATTTTAATCGAAACCAAAATAAGCGAGAATAAATTAACAAATACAGAAATAGGCCTTTTTTTTAAAATTTGATACAAAAATAAAACTTAACGGACTAAAGTAGTCCGTTAATGCACTTTTAACCCAGAACTTGACACCATCTAACCCGTATATCAGACTAATTTAGTCCGTTATATATATCAGACTAAATAAATCCGACATATATAGCGGGCTAAGTGTCGATATATATGTCATCTTTCCGATAAGAATCACCCCACCTACCCCACGATAATTTTCACGATCCCCTCACCCAAACACACAGGTAAAGGTGCTTCATCTGCACTGGTCCCCCTCCCTCCTCTTTTTCTTTTTCTAAATCTGTAAAACAAACAGTGAACCAGCCCGCCCCCCCCCACTCCCACCCCACCCCACATTTTAAAGCTATTTTCATCTACTCCACCTCCGTGTTAACAAATATTTTTGTAAAATTTGTTAAGAATTCAAGATTGAAGGTGAAGGAGCAAGTGTCTAGGTTTTGAAAATTTAAAAATTCAATACTTGAGGTATTTATTTCTTAAATTATCTTATTAATTTATTGTAATATAATTTACTTTTATTTATGCCTATTAATTGTTTAGTATAATTTGAAATATAAAATTTGAATTGTGTGTTTAATTGGCAAAATTTGATTGGGGGGTTTATGAAAATTTGAATTATTAATTGATTGTAATATAATTTACTTTTTATTTAATTATTAACTATCAACATGATATCTAAAATAAAAAATACAACGTAAATTGAAATTAAAAAATTTAATTTGAAAAATTTTAATCATGAGGTTTATTGAAAATTTGAATTATTAATTGATTAGCATATAATTTACTTTTTATGAAAAAAAAGGATTAAAACATTTAAATTATTAATTTAAATATGAAATTTAAATTGTGTGTTTAATTGAGAAAATTTGAATTGTGTGTTTTATGGAAATTTTCTTAATAATTGATTGTAGGGCTTTAATTTACTTTTTTATTTTGGAAGTATTAATTGGAAAAATAATAGTGAAGTTTAATCATTTATAATATATGAAATTTATGTTTAATACACCAATGTATGCCCTAAATAGGAAAGACCTTTACTGAACAATATAACACTAAAGTCTCACTTCATCACGCTATCGTTACATACCATATTCCAAATAAAAAACTTAAAAGAATAAGATATTGCTTCAAATATAATTATTAATGTTCAAAAATATAAAAATACATTCTAATAAAAATAATTAAAAAAATATTAAATTTATATAAAGATAAATAACTTTATAAAATTAGACGACAATAGTTTCAAATATAATTGTGTACAAAATATAAAAATATATGCCCCCTAAATATTGAAAGAGATCCTTGAAATAAAGATAACATCACACTATTTTTTACTATATCTTTGATTGTCGAAGATCTATTAATTATATGTTGACATTTTTTACATTTTATTATTGTTGTTGTTGTTGTTGTTGTTGTTATTGTATTATTGTTGTTGTTGTTGTTGTTGTTGTTGTATTATTATTGTTGTTGTTGTTATTATTATTATTATCCTTTGTTGAATATATTCATTGGAGTTCATATCATTATATCTTGTAAAAAATTATTAGGTGTAATGAAATTAGGTTAAATTAGTATGTAATAATTAGGAAGTATCAATTAGAATTATTGAAAATGAAGGTGAAAGAGCGTTCACACAAATGAATTTAGGTATACGGTAGTTCTTATAGTATACATGGAGCATGTCGTTACCACATTTGTAGATGGTACTCCTTCTTAGTCTGGGTACGAGTCTTTATGGCGTGGTACCATACACAGTGCTTCGTTCACACCCGCTTCATGTGAGCGCGTCGCCAGAGTACTATCTACGGCCGGGTTATATCAGCCGAGTAGGTAGGATGCAATATGATGATAAGCTCTCTTGTGGCTTGATCATGATTGGTAATGGAGGCACGAGACTCATTGCTTCCACCTGCTGACCGAGAGGTTACCATTACGCTACAGGATGTGCGGGCCTTAGTTTCAACGCATCGATGTGGTGCGTGCGGTGTAATAATTATCTTGGTGTAGTTTGCTGCATAGATTGACGGTCTCTGCCCGGAGATAAGGATATGAATTGGTAGTAGTCGGGTTAATATACATGCCATCGCGCCCGATACCTCAGGAAGCGTGGCGAAGTGTGGAGATATTACTCCAATTGAGAAGGTTGAAATAGCCCGACTATATGCTTCTTATATTGGGGATCTTTCGAATCACAATAGAAGAACCTCCACGAGCTTATGGTTCCCTCTAGTTTTCAGATCCCATCGTTATGTAGGACCTACAAGGCGGGGCAATGCGAGTCTTGGCATTATCATATAGGGCGATGTGTCATTCATCTATGGGAAGAATGAATAGCGTTTGTGTTTCTTCTGCTCCTTTAGGTAACATAATGTTTTGATACATTCAATTATGTAAAACATACTAATTTTTAGATAAATTAAATTAATTTTTTTTCATGTTAAGGTATGGTGTTGGGGGAGGATCTCTTGCCTTTGCAGCTGTACCCATTAGGCCGGCGAGGTAAAGGCATCCTTAGCATACAATAGTCGTTGGGCGCGAGGTTGATCGGGGTGATGAGTCACATCACGGTCATCTTGATTAAAGATGCTTCAGCCAGCATCAAAGAGGGTCAGTTAAACTCTATATTTAATTTTATGTGCACTCAAATATTTAACATTTGTTAGACATATTAGAATTTATTTATATTCTTGTTCAATAGTTTGTGGGGACACCCACCACTGCGGTCATGCATACCTTGTCCCCATGTTACGGTTGACCAACTTCAATATGGACGGCGTGGGTGCTCATGATTTGCTTAGGAATAGTTGAGCACCACGCGTGCACGATCGAGTGATGAGGCAATTTGGTCGACCACAACACATGCCGGCGTTCCCTACATGGGCATCTACTCACTCACGAACATGATAAGCGTAGAAGGCTTGCTGCCTTTTCTTGAGATGTTGGATGCTTGCTTCGATGATTGAGGCAACTAGGAGGATAGAAGGGTTGAGAAGGTTGATGGCGTTGTCGGGCCGCATACGGTGAATCGTTCCGGCGTTATGGACGGTTGTTGATAGGCAACCTGCATTACACATGTTATTGAGCCCCATGACTCATTCATTCGGCGAGTGCATACGGCGATGTCGAGAGGACTTTATAGGTTGCACGGTGGATGAGTGGCGGCACCATGTGCCTGCATAGTATGGATAGACGTTAGTCCGAGGTTGTTATGGAATGTGCATGAGGCTCGGGACACGGATGAGTCGGCAGACAACATTTTGAGAGACACCTTATTGACGGACACACATGGCCTATAGAGAGGCCGAGGACATGGTCGTGCACGTGGTAATACGGAAGGACGGGGCCTTCATTCATCGTGGACCCAGCCTTCGAGACTACCCTGAGGATCCCCCTTGCTGACCATTGGATGAGGTTAGGATTAATTTTATAAATTCATAAATTATTTACTATTTTTATTAAATCAACTGTTAACATTTATTTTATTTTTAGCATTCATACTTCGGTGTCTTCATCCGACATAGACAGAGCACGGTACTGCGGGGATATCTGACCATTGGATGAGTTAGGATTAATTTTATAAATTCATAAATTATTTACTATTTGTTCTTAAACCAACTCACTAACCTTTATTTTATTTTTATATTCATATTTTGGGGGTTTATCCGTGGACCCTACTTGTGACACTACCACGAAGGATCGGCGTAGCCATTTGGATAAGGTTAGGATTAATTTTATAAATTCATAAATTATTTACTATTTTTTATTAAATAAACTTACTAACCTTCATTTTATTTTAGATTCATATTTTGGGGCCTTCATCCACCGTGGACCCTACCTACCATACTACCACGGAGAATCCACGCAATCATTGGATGAGATTAGTATTATTATAAATTCATTAATTATTTACTATTTTTATTAAATCAACTCACTAACCTTCATATTATTTTTTTAGGTTTGCAGCGGGTATCTCTAGTATCATATCGGAAGATGAGTTCATTATGGTAGGGGATGATATGCACTCTAACACCAGGAAGAAAAAATGTTAAGAGGTTAACATACATAGGAAAAAGAATGATCATGGCATGGAGCCTCCTCTCCAGGTTAAGAGAAGGAGGGGCAGGGGATGACAAAGAGGGCGGGAATAGGCATCATATGGGTCTTGGGGACGGCAGGTGTTCTACGGCCGCCTAGGGGTTGTGGAACTCATTAGTATAACATCATACTTTATATGTCGTTATTTTTGTTATTTTTATTGTATTACTTATTTGTATCTTAACACATTATTTTTCATAATGCATATAGTAGTATTTTAAAGCGAAAAGATAACATTCATTATAATAAAAAATTACCATTACCTTAGTGTAAACAACATGTATTGAAGGGTTAATAGTGAATACAATGAAAATCAGCTCCTATAAATTACTACCACCATGTGATGTATTTCCATCTTGAGATGAATTGGCTGCGATCTCGCAGGGACAGGTGGACAATACTTGACCTCTTTGTTTGCACATAGAGCACTTAGGAGAGTGTACTTATTGACGTTCATTTTATTAGGTATTATTAAGATTTTGGCATTGGCATTTTGTAAAAATCTTTACTTTGCTATCATAGCAAGGGATTTGTAGGCCAATACACCTCATAAATGAGTGGTTGCTTCATTGAGTATACTTTCTTATAGTTACATACATTGTCTTCTCGTACAATATAATCCCACGCTCGATACTCAATATTCGTAAAGTCCCTAATGGCATGAGAACAAGGAATGTAATATGATTGTCATTTACCACATTGACATGTTCCTTGGAATACATTTACAATGTGCACGTTACCACCACGACTATGGTGCATGTTGGTCTTCACCTCAAAGATGATGTCTCTTTGTTTGATGATAATTGATGAGTGTGTGATGCTTTGCCTTTAAACGGTTAGCCTTAAAGCGCTTGAATGGATTTGGAACCCATGTTTGATTTTATGATAACCATCGGCATAAGCGTCTTGTCCTGGCAAGCTCCACAACTTTGTACGCCAAGTCGGTCGCACCATTGCGGTAATTGGTGAGCCCCTTGGCGACTTCAATAGGCCATTGAATGACTGAGTTATTCATTGTCATCATGCCGCATCCTTATCACCATCCTTGTGTAATGTACATTTCTCGAATCTATTTTCATTAACAGTCACTTAGGCTTCCTCGCTAGTCTCTTTGATTAGCTACATTTTTCAGAAACTTCTTCTCCACAGTATTGTTTTGCAATGGCATAGAAGATTGTTTGAACGGACATTTTGAAAGCACACTCTTATAGTTAGATTTTAGATGCCTTAAACAATAGTTGTGGTAGGCAAATGGGGCACACTAGTCGACTTATGATACACACTCTCAATTTACCATGATGGCACAATAAGGTATTGGTGTTTCGACTCTACGACCCTTGACAACATGTAGGTGCAAATGCTCCAAGAAACATACTACGTGTCTCTATACTCATTTGCAGCAATTGCAAATGCCAAGGGATATATTGACCTATTCCCAGTCAGTTGCGGTGCAATCAACATCTTTATATCATATTTTCCATAAACATGTGTTTAGAATCTGTTGATATTACGGGACGAAAATAAGGAACACCATCAACACATGCCTCGAAAGTCCAAAACACATAGTTGAAAATATTTTCAACGACATCATCATGTCGCTCAAATTTTCATTCAACTATTGTGTGCCTGGGATTGAAGTGTTGCGAGGAAGCGACCATACCTTGGCAAGCCCCAGTTTGAATAATGCCTCCCAATTTTCATAGACATTTCAAAGACACGTTTGCGTCCAAGATAGGCCTTTCTTTTACTTATTATTTTTCATACACTTTATATGAATGGCTTGTTTGATAATAGTCTTTGATAGGAAGCGACAATTTATAATCATAATAATTAGCAAACCAACCCACATATTGATTAATAAATTAAAGTGATCCATGAGTAAAATAGTACCTTAATTTGTTTTTGATATAGTAACGAGGAGCAAAGGAATCATGTTGAGTCCAAGTTGAGATATCCTTCACAATAGTACCCATTTCACACTTATGTGTTTCAATATATTTTCTTATTTACCATATGTTATCACGTGTAGATTTAAAATCGGTGAGCTTATATCCACAATCTTGGTTTGCACGTCTACAAAACGACTGTGATGAAGTCTTTGTCGATTTAATAGCTGAAATTCCCTCTCCTCCTTGAAATGTATACGCTTAACTCTCTTTAGCTGTTCTTGGAGATGAACAACATGCCTTTTGAAAGATATATAAGATCATTTATAAGATCTTGTGGCTCACGCCACGTACCTTGCTAATTATATTCATCGTCATGCGTATCGATGAATACATCGGACTTTCATCGAAAGATGGTCAAGAAATAATTTCATGAGAATGATATAAAGACATATGCACTGTTGGTGTCATTGGTAATGGCCCCATTGAATCGGTGTGGAAAAACTTCTTCACCATGAAAGCGAACTCATGGACATGGGTCTTTGCGACGGAGGACATCATGGAATCATCATCACTAGATGATGCTTCAAATGGGGACTTTATCACACAGAAACTTACGGATTAGGCACTTCATCACTATCCTCTACGCGGGTGTGTCATGATTCAAATGGTCAATATCATCGATATTCAAGAGAACAACAGGGCTCATCTCGGTGACATTATCCCTATATGTCCAAAAAGCAAAATATTAAATACATATAGTAAAATACTTAAATTAATATCCAAATAATGATCGTACCGATAATAGTCTTGCACCCAAACTAGGCGAGATGAGCATTTGCGGGTGTTCTAGCATTTTTATCATCCAAAGTGTGAGGATTGACCCAAACTTGGGTATTATTCATCTCATATTTGGGTAAACCCCCTATACAAATATACAATAATCATAAATCATATAAATTAGCACATAATATTGAAGATAGTATTATTAATATTTACTAATAGAAATAGCACAAATAAATAGACATTACCAGTCACTTTCATTAATAGTTTGGTTCAAGTCAAAATCATGTCTTAATGATTCCATTGAAATGTTATTGATGAGATATTTTGGTAGTGATCATGTGAGGAAATCACTAGGCGAGTTACGGGGCTCATCAGGAACTAGTACGATTTTCTACATGAGCATACACATTAACACCTTGAAAAAGAACGTCGATAACTAGTCATAGGCTCCTTTTCCAACATATAGTTGAAGCATGTTTAGCTTGATTTGATGTATATACTCAATTGGAGCCCTCAAAAAATCAGAACAACGTGCGTCATCATGAATATTTCAATCCCCATAATTCACTTGTCTATGTGATAAAAATGGGATTGGATATTGTCTAATTAAAATCAATTTATAATCAGCCTTTTCACACCCATCATTTTTATAGATTGAAGAATGAAATCTTTAAGTAGTCAACATTAACTAGACAATTAACATTGCATTTGGGCGGACAATTGTAATATACATAATTTCCGTCATGAATAATTTCACCATCCCAATAAGTGAAACTCTAACTTTATCTTTAGAAAATATTTTTGCGAGATGAATGAAGATATGGGAGATAGATAAAAGAGATGAATGAAGAAGGCGAGAGATGAATTTAGCTTAGTGAAGATATAGTGAATATGTGGTATGTTTGATCATTAAATAGAAATTGAAGGAGGTAAGGGGAAGGGCAAAGATTAGACGAAACAAAAGTACATAGCATACTAAATTAGTCATATAATGATATGTCACATCAATTACAAAAGTTTACAAAAAAGGTGACAAAGTCTACAAAAAAGTACAAATTAGCAAATTGTATATCGAGCTAAATTAATCAATATATATATCGGACTAATTTGAGTACGTTTATATATGTTGAATGTATTTCCGATATATATAACGAACTAAATTAGTCCGATATACAGGTTGAAACAGCCGTCAAGTTTCGGGGTTAAAAAAAGTGTATAACGGACTAATTTCATTTGTTAAGTCTATTTTTGTATCAAATTAAAAAAAAAAATGCCTATTTGGTATTATTAACTTATTGTGACTTATTTTGGTTCGGAATCTTGTATTTTGGTTCAGTTCTTTTTCAGCCCCTTTTCACCTGGTAAAAAACTTACTATCTAAGAGATTTTTCGTGAAAACACCTTATTTATTTGTTTCATATTTTCGTTAAATATTTCTCGTGCAACTTTACTCTATTTGATTATTTCTACAATAATGTGTGTAATTCGATAATAAATATGTTATATTTATCACAAATCTCATGGTGAATGAATAAATTTTCTTCACCTTAAATAAGAAATCTCGAATTTGAGTCTTAGATATGAAAAATCTCATTAGAAAATGTCTTCTTTTTAAATATTGATGCAAATTCAAATAACGAGGAATTTCGATACAAATGTGAAATATCAAATAAAAAATAAAAAGAATGTCAGATTGGATGAATCAAAGCGGACAAATATACATGTATCATGAACTTGGAATATTATTAATATGGAAGAAAGTGAAGAGAGATCCTATTAGGTTTGTGAATAAAAAAAACTTACCTAAATCAATATGGAAAGAATTTTGAAGTACTTCCTATTTGTCCATAATAGATAAAAAGAAAACATGGTATAATTTTAATTGCAATGGGAATAAGATGCACTTTTGCTCGATATATAGTCGCCCCATTAATTTCTTGGTATCGATTCACATAAAATTTTCATATTTTGAAGAAATTTTTTACTTCAAGAATAATTTATCAGAAAGGATTGACCATCAAAAGAAACAAGAACCATTTTCAGGTATTTAAAATATTTATATTTTTATTTAGTCTGAATAATAAATTCAAATACAAATAAGATGTTTTGAAAGCTTTTATATCTTCAACTACATGTGTTTGAACATCATGTAATCTTTGTATGCTTTCTTTTTTTCTTTATCAATTTTCCTCTGTTTCATAAAACCACAAATTGCAAAGTGAATAAATGAATAATATCAATCATTGGTATAATCTCCTCAATACTTGTAATCGTTTTGAATTTTGAAGTCATATATAAAAATAATTATTTAAAATAAAAAAAAAATAAGTAAATTAATTGATTGACTATTTGAACATTTACCCTTCCTATTTTCCTTTTCTAATGATGTAATAAATTTTTTTAGAAAGAAACTTAAAATAGCATTTGAAGAGGAGTAAGTTAAGAAGAGGTGGTACGTCTTAATTGAAACAAATAATTTTATTAGGGAAATTCACACTTTTTAGTTATCAAAATACGACAATTTTAATTTTGATTTTTGTAAATTTAATTAAGCACTTTTAATATTTAATTAGTATATGTACTATTGATCCCTCTAATCTTGGACCCAACACAAATTTAATGAATTATTAATTGTTAATCACTTAATTAAGGAGTAATATGTCAAATTATACTCTTATTCTATATTCCACGACAATAAAATTCTTAAAACAATCTAATATATCATATTTCCAATATAAAAGGGTCAAAACACATATTTTTTAATTAATTAAAAATTAAATATCTAAACCAAAAAATAAAGGACTAAAATCTTAATTTAACAATAACTTAGGGATCAGAGTGCAGTTATCTCTTTTTATTATGCCGCAAAATTCTTCCTCTTTTTAGTTTTTGGGCAAGTTACATAAATATTAGTAAATGAGTAAAAAATTTCATAATCTATAATTATTAGCATAATTATTAACTAAAGCCATATAATCTACAATATATACTCCTATATATATATAGGTTATATATAATTTTATACCATAAATCAAAAAATACAAATAAAAGACTAAAAATAAGAAGTTTTCTTTATTAGTGATTATTTTTCTAAAAAGTTTCAAACATTATATGATATATATTGTGTAATGTTTTGAACACACACATATTATTGTACTTATATGTTAGGTATATTATACTATTATATACTATATATTATATTATTTATTATATATATATATATTAACAATTCTATACTAATATTATTCTTATGTATATTATACAAAAAATATTATTTATCATTTATGTATATTTAAATTTGTACATACATTACTATATTTATATATTTAGGTATATTGAAGAAGCAAAATACATTATTCATATGCTATTTATATATTGTATACTATATATCAAAAATTTATATTTACATTGAGGTAATTTTTTATCTGTTTATGTATATTTATATTTGTACATATATTACTATATTTATATTTAGGTATATTGACGAGAATACATTATTCATATACTATTTATATATTGTATACTATATATTAAATTTATATTACATTGAGGTAATTTTTATTTATTATATATGTATATTTATATTTGTACATACATATATATTTATATTAGATATATTGAAGAAGCAAAAATATATTATTCATATACTATTTATATATTGTATATTATATATCAAATTTATATTCACATTGAGTTAATTTTTTATCTCATAGAAAAGGAAAAGAATTGGAAAGTTGTTAATTGGTAGGATATGTTCTTGTTTTTTTATTTAATTATTAATTATTAATTCAAACTTAAAATTCATAAATATAAAAAAAACTCATTTAATTAATTTTTTCATTTTAATGCATTTCTTAAGGTATTGGAATATGAAAAATAATACATAATATAATTTAAAAAATGAAAAAATAAAAAAATTAAAAAAATTAAAAAAATTAAAAAAATTAAAAAAATTAAAAAAATTTTTTTAAAAAATACATAGAATCTAATTCAAACTAAAAACAACTCTTTTGTAAAATTGGAACTAAAATTGAATGTACTATGAGTTTTAAGGAAATTTAAATTAATAGGAGTAATTATTTATTGGCATCTAGTGTTTCTTTAGACCTGGTACCTTAATTATGCTAGATTCTTTTAATTTTTAAATTTTAACCCTAATAATTACAACTAACTAATACTACTCAGTATGATAACTAATACTCTCATAAGCATGTGCTGTCAATAACTTCTCTCATAAGCATGTGCTGTCAACTCTAATATTTTATATTACTAACTATTTCTCTTTGACATTTCTTTTCCATGATGTATTTAATTTCTTTATAACTCAAAAAATGTACTTAAATCGAGCAAATTAGATAAAATTATTTTTGTTAATATTTTGATTTAAATATATATTTATTGTTAATAAAAGATTCACAAAATGCTTTCATCATTAATAATTTGGTTTAAAATTATTTTTATTGTTAATTTTTAGGTTTAAAAATGTCATTTTTTAATAAATATATTGTTTTTTCTTCTTAAACACTTTTTCTAATAAAAATATTATAATCATCATTAATTTTCATTCATATATATATATATACACGTGTGTGTGACAGAATATTTATCTGCACAGTCAATAAACACTTATACCCTGTACTAGAATATATTGAATATAATTTATAATATAAGAAGTTTTTATATATTTTTTTTGTGAAAAGATCATAAAATTAAAAAACAAAAAAAACCAAAATAAATAAAAAAATTATGAATTTAATTTAAATTTTTAATATTTTATTTTTGATTTAATTATAAATTTACAAAGTTTATAAATAAAAAATAAACATAAATTACTCAACATGACATACCGGTTTTTAGCAGTAAATATACACTTTAAAAAGTAAATTGAAAAATTATAAAACATAATAATATTTTATTATATGAAATTTCTTGTTATTTTAATTAATTAATTAATTTTTAATTATGTGTTTATTTTTGTATTTTAATTAAATTACATGTTTTTTTTGTTTTTTTAATTTATAAATTTATAAGTAATTGAGTCTAACTATGTGAGTGTTTAGTGTAATTAATAGATTCATGTAATCTTGTCCATTTTTTTAATCATTGAAGTCGTTTTCATTTCAACCTTCCAATAGTTTAGTCAGTATGCGAATCAGTACGTAGCAGTTGAATCTCTTCACCAATAGCCTTCTTTTCCTTGCTCACTACTTCATCAATTGATTAAATACTAAAACTATCCTCAACCCCAGTCTTCTAGTAGAGATAAAAATGAAAAATCTTAAAGGAATTTCCTGAATTTGTACTCCTATATTGTCGCACATGTTCTTAAGACACTCGCTCGTAAAAAAGCTCAATTGCATCAATTTATCCGCCATTTTCCTCTCACTTTCTCATTACCTTCCACGATCCAAATAACCTTTTCCTACATTTCATCGATCCTTCTGGAATCTTCTACACCATTTCTATTTCCACCAATTTACCATTTACTTTCTTTTCGCCCCTTTTTTCGTCATCTCTTACTTTCCTTGGCGGCCACTCCATATACGGTCTTCACTCTATTTTTACTCCATAACTAAATTCTTGCAGTTCATTCTCAACTTCTTATATATATATATATACATATGTTTCGAAAGACCCCTGCAGTTCATTCTCAGCTCATTTTTTGAAACAAAATCAAAAGGAAGCTAAAAAAACAGTGATTTAGAAACAAAAGACAGTAAAAAGAATTTACGGTTGTAGCTTTTTGTCTCTTACACAATTTAGAAAATGGACCGTGGGAACTACCGACGTGGTGGCAGCGCCAGCGGCGGCGGAGGTGGAGGTAACCGTGGTCGTGGCCAAGGCCAAGGCCGTGGCCGTGGTGGTAGTTACTACGAACAGGGACAAGGCCGCGGTGGTGGAAAGGGTGAGGCACGAATCGGTGTCGGAAGGGTGGGCCTCAGATGGGCTCGCACAACCAACCACCATTTCAGCCCCAGCAATGGGAGAACCAGCCAAGGGCATCGGGTCAGGCAGTATCAGGTTCGTGGGGCTCCGTATAACCATCCGGGTCAGAATCCGGGTCGTGGTGGTACATGGGTCAGCCAGCCGGTCCAACGGCCAAGCGGCGTTGGTACTGCTTGAGCACTGACCATCGCCACAGCAACAGGGTAGTAGCGGCGTTGGTACTGCTTGGGCGCGGCCACCGCCACGGCAACAGGGTAGTAGCGGCGTTGGTACTGCTTGGGCGCGGCCATCGCCACAGCAACAGGGTAGTAGCGGCGTTGGTACTGCTTGGGCGCGGCCATCGCCACAGCAACAGGGTAGTAGCGGCGTTGGTACTGCTTGGGCGCGGCCACCGCCACAGCAGCCTCAGCAACATGGCGGTACTAGTGGTGAAATCAACAGCCGCAGGTTGTGGAACCCAGTGGATCAGGAGCAACAGATGTCCTTCCGTTGGTCTCGCCTTCAGGCTCTAGTCCTCCTCCTCAATGCCTGGTGTGCTCATACCTTGCTTCCTTGTCACTATGTTGTGCTGTGATAGCTGTTTTGCTTTTAGTATGACGTTTTGATTACACGGTAGTTGTACTATCCATAGTATAATCTCTCTCTCTCTCTCTTTTTTTAATATATTGAAGGATCATAAATATGGACTCTATTCTTATGGCAACGAGTTTGAATTAAAATGGTGTATGTTACTCCAATATATTTATTTTTTATATCATACTAATGCGAACTGCAACTTAATATCTTAAACGGGATAATTTGGTTATGTTGAAATTTCCCTTTTTTTTTTTTGAATTTGAAAGAAAATTAAACCTAATGTAATTGTGAGATGATTAGACTTGCAAACCTAGGCAATTGTTGAGTTTTCTATAGTTAGACGTTTTGATAGTCAGGATAGCTTTAAACCCGTGTTGTGTCTATATCTGAAGCTGCAAGTTTTTGTTTTATTTTAACATTGAACTGGATTTTTGATAAAGTAAAAATGGTTGAAGTTGAACTGTGTTTGATGTATTGCGTGTAACCACTTTGGTTAAAAGTTAAAACTTATAGTTTTCTGTCACTATCTATTTTTGTTTAAAATAAATAATTTTCATCTGGAAGTTCTTCTTATGAAGTAGACCTGGATTTTCTTTTTTATTTTCCCATTTTCCCCCTTTATGTTGAAATGATTCATTCTTACATGGTGTGTTCTTTCATTTTATGTCTACATAAGTACACGAATGTTATAATGCACTGTATTTTTTGGGCAGATCCTGTTCAAGTTGACCTGGGAACCCTGAATATCATGGATCAGAGTCCATCACCTCCTCAAAAAATAACAAGGAAAGCGGTGCCTGTTGCACGACCTGATACTGGAAAAATTGCTGTCAAGCAAGTCGGACTGCTTGCTAATCATTTTCCTGTTCCAAGATTTAATCCCAAGTATCATTATACGTGCGTGTGGATATTAAACAAGTCTTGACTGATGAGAATAGGCCTGTGAAGAAGTCAATAAACAAGTCTGATCTCCGTATGATAAGAAAGATTGTTTGCTGATAATCCTGCTCAATTTCCTATAGATAAAACTGCATATGATGGTGAGAAGAACATTTTCAGTGCTGTCCAACTTCCTACTGGGCGTTTCACTGTGGACTGCTCTGATGAGGTTGATGCTAGGGTGCGCTCATATATCTTTACCATCAAATTTGTTGCTGAGTTAAAACTTTACAAGTTGAAAGAATACTTGAGTGGAAACCTCTCTTATATTCCTCGTGATATACTACAAGGAATGGATTTGGTTATGAAAGAAAATCCTTCTAGGCGCAGGATATTTTTAGGTCGTAGTTTCTACTCTAATGAGCACCTGGCTGAACATGACTTTGGTTTTGGGGTAGCTGCATATAGAGGTTTTCAGCAGAGCCTAAAGCCTACATCTGGAGGGCTTGCGTTGTGCTTAGATTACTCGGTCTTGGCACTCCAGGAAGCGAATGCCTGTGCTAGACTTTCTGAGAGGTTATATTGGAGAATTTAATGAAAATAATTTTAGGAACAAAAGTCGAGGCTGCGAATGATACGTGGTTGGTCTGAAAATCAGAGTAATCCATCGTCGTACTAATCAGAAGTTTCTTATTAAGCAGCTGACTCCAAAAAACACTCGTGATCTTACATTTCCCTTGAAGATCGAAGGCAAAGATCCCCCCAGGGATGTTTTTCCTTGTTGACTACTTCAAGGGATAAATATCAGGAGATTAGGTATAAAGATTTACCTTCATTAGATATTGGAAAAGGTAATAGAAAAAACATATGTCGATGGAATTCTGTGTCTTGGTTGAGGACAGCGGTATCCTAAGGAGCATTTGGATAAGGAGACAGCCTTGTTTTTGAAGAAGATATGTGCTCGACCCATAGAGAGAAGGGAGACAATATGTGAAATGGTACGGGCTGAAGATGGACCGTGCGGTGCAGTGAATTCCTTAAATTTCTTTCTTTCTCTGTGTTTTTCTGTTCTGAGATTTTGATGCTTCATCTTGAAATTCTTCTTTCCAACAAGAAATGTGTGATTCTTGATACACCTGTTAAAAAGTTGTGGTCAGTTATGCTGCTGTAACTCTGATCATGTTGATTCTATGGTTTGCTCGTGTTGTTCTATGTTTTGTATTCTTGTGTTGGGTTTCTTTCCTTGCTTAACATTCCATAAAGTACAGGTGGATTTTGATCAACTTCTGTTACAAAATTATATTCAGTTATGCAGCCTGTTAAACTTCTGATTGTGTTAATTCTATGGTTTTGCTTGTGTTAGTCATTTCATTTGTGCGCTGGTAATTTGTAATCTTGCGTTTAGGTTTCTTTACTTGCTTAGACTTGGAGCATTAGGTTTATTTCTTGCTTGAAGCGTTTCATAAAGTGCGGAGTTGGAACCGCACAGTTATGCAATGCCACCATGAATTTGTTGATGTGGTTACATACTGATATATGTTATTATCATCTTTTGTTACAGATCTTTTTCCTAATTTCATGATTATTGCAGTGCTATCACCCGTAATTTTGAGATTGGAGTTGATAGGAACATGACCTGCGTTTGGTCGTATCCTTCCCTGCCCCTGATTTGAAGCTAGGTGGTCAAAGTCGAGTTCCTGTGGATGATAAATGCCAGTGGAACCTTGTTGAATCTGTGGTGAAGGCAGGCGCTTCAACGGTGGGCTTTGATAGATTTTAGCTCCCAGGAACGCAACGCCTACTTTAGGCTAAAAGCTGATGATTTTGTCGTTGGATTGAGAAACCGGTGCAGAAAGTTGGGGATCAACATGGAAGAACCTGCCGTAAAACATTTCGGTGGCATGAATGAACTCTCTACAGTTGGTAATGTTGAAGAGCTCCTCAAATATGTGGCTCATGCAGCTGACAGGAAAATTACAGGCCGACTTCAAATGATAGTATGTGTTATGGCAGCAAAGCATAATGGTACAAATATCTATAAAATGGGTCTCTGGACAAAGGTGGCATTGTAACCCAGTGTTGCTTGTCTACTAATGCCAACAAGGGACAGGATCAATATCTTGCCAACCTTTGTATGAGTCAATACCGCACAAAAACTTGGGCAGCAATAGCATGGAACTTATGGATAGACTCCCTAATTTTGGAGGTAGAGACAATGTCATGTTCATTGGAGCTGATGTTAATCATCACTGCTGCAAGGAATGTGGCGTGTCCATCCATAGCAGCTGTTATTGCCACCATCAACTGGCCAGCTGCTAATAGATATCTTTCTGGAAATTGTCCTCAGGATCACAGGACTGAAGATACTTAATTTTAGGCATGTGTGCAGACCTAGTTAATCTTATGCTCGACTCAACTCGGTTAAACCAAACAGAATTGTTGTTTTTCGTGATGGTGTGAGTGAGGGTCAGTTTGATATGAGCAATGAAGAGCTGGTTGATTTGGCAAAGGCCATATATGATGATCACTATCGACCAGCAATCACTCTTGTTGTGGCTCAGAAGAGACACCATACACGACTTATTCCTGAGGGCAGCCCTGCCAATGTGCCTCCCGGTACGGTTGTGGACACAATAATTGTTCATCCATCTGATTTTGACTTCTATCTTTGCAGCCACTTTGGGGGGTTGGGTACTAACAAACAACACACTATCATGTTTTTAATGGGATGAGAATGGTTTCAATTCTGATAACACAGAAGCATATACAACATGTGTTTCACTTTCGCGCGGTGCACAAACCTGTTCACTTGTTCCACCAGTTTACTATGCAGACCTTGTTGCCTACAGGGACGGATGTTCCAAGAGGTGCTTATGGAGATGCACTCTTCTGGGTCTACAACTTCATCCCATGCAGCTTCGGCGTCATCATCTTCAACTCCTTCATTTGAACAAAGATTTTATGATTTGCACCCCGATCTGCAGAACGTTATGTTTTTCGTTTTGATGACACCTCAACTTTTGATCTCCTTCACCACTCCCACACTAGGGAGGAGATGGTTGTCTACATTTTGGAGATACCCATTTCCAAACGCATTTGGACTTCCTGTCTGACGGACCTAGAGAAAGGAGTTTTGTGCGTGAATCTAATGGGATTTCATGCTACTTTTATTGCCGCCCTTGTCTTTTATTTTCTGGTGCTCACTTTAGGCGTGACTTCTGGGGAGTGAGTTTGTCCGTGATGTGTTGATGCTTTGACGTTTGATTATGTGTATTTACTTTGGTCTCTGGAGGCCACCGCCAAGTATGTCACGAACTGTGTGAGTCTCTTCTAAATTTTGTGATGTCTTTTTTTATTATGTATTCTGAGACAGAGTTGAATTTCGTCTATGTATTTGTGTTTGAGCTATGATGTCTCATCAGTAATTCAATGTGATTTGTGTTTTTGTCTCTGTTCTTTTCCTTGTGGAGCTACTGGGAAAATAGACTTCAGTGACCACCCAGAGATTGGCCTTTTATAGTAGCATCTTCAAATTCTAAATGAAGATTACTAAGGCTGTACAGGGTTAAATTCATATAGCCTCATTTATTACTAAATTATCAGATATCCTGTACTTCATGGAAATGTACAAGGTAGAATGATTAAGGTACTGAAGGAAAAACAAATTGTTAGGGTACATTAAGCTGCTGATGCCTTGAGCTGCTCAAAATAATGAAATCAGCTCCTTTGCTGTCCATGTTGCTTCTGAGAGTTTATGCAGATCGCTTATGAGCTCACTGTCAATGGAGATAATTTTGCCAGATAATCTGAAAAGAAAAATAATAGACCAAAACTCTGTGAAATGTACTATTTTCTGTGATAAAGTTTGATTAGGTATTCTGGAAGTAACAAGTTAGTTTTTCTCTAATGCTAGAGTGTATATGATGGTAGAACTTATACAATTTTATCAAGGCGAAGCTTAGTGTATAACTTGCTAAAACCCCATACCTGAGTTGTCTGCCAGTTTGAGTAATGAAAAGTGAAGCAAGAACTCTTTCCTCTATAACATTATTGTACTTCAATAACTTCATCAGTTCGGGGATCAGCTCTGAATATACTAAAGACTGAACTCCTTTATCCTCAATGAAACAGAAAAAATTGCTCATCCAGGTGACAGTAACTAGGCTTCTTCCTAAACCTTGGAATTCCATTGGCTATTGAATCTACAAGACCAGCCAGCAGCCTCTTGTTTCCACTGTTAAGTAACACTATTGCTGTTTTCCTTTGCCAATTTCTTGTTGCCTCCTCCTCCTCATTCTGAAACTTAGTTGAAGGACTACAAATTAGTCGAGTTTCGGTTGAAGTTCAACAGGAAAAAGAGGGTCATGAAAAGGGAATTTACCAGGTTCGTATAACTGTTAAGGATGAGGTTTTGCCAAGATATGAATTCCCAGTATTTTCGTCATAGCCTGCTTCTTTTAATAGACATTGCTCCACTACTGGTTCTCCAGCATAGGAGAAACAACTCCCTAGTATAAGTAGAGCTCTGGCTGATTGTACTTGGAGGTTTTTCATTGAGAATACTTGACAGTCCAAGGCCTTTATTATTTCTTCTATTACTTCTTCTCTATACACACTGCACTTTCGTTCGGATCTCCTACGCTTGACTGCAACTAAATGAGGATCTCTTTTTGTGAATGCTGAGGGTTTTCTTTTTCCCTCTTCCGAGTGATTCTTTGAGTCAGAGAAGACAATAAAGAAAACGGACTTACCAAAAGATCAAGCTGTAACAATATAGCAGAGATAATGGGGCGTTCTTCTTGTTGAGCTCTTTGGAGATAGAGTAGCAAGATGTGCAGGGTGTTCACCATTCCCCAACCATAGTGAACCACGTAAGAATTCTATTTCTTTGAACACCTTTTGTTTCATGCCAGATATTTATTCATTTATGAAAGAGGGAGAAGATTTCATATGATAGCTAAACAAGAAAATCTTACTTGTCGATGCAGAGAAGCTCCAGCTAGAAAGTGCAAAAACATGTCCATGAGTGTTGTGCTGGTTCTTAAGCAAAAGAAGGGGAAGAAGACAATCTTTATTATTCCAAGTTTTGGCCAGGTAATGCCTACAGCTTCCGTCAGATTGAACACAATAGTACATAACCAAGACGACTTTACACTTTCTGAGACATCTCCTGTTCCAACTCTTCTGAGCAACAAGCTCAGTCCCCTAGTGAAATGACTTGCCTACAATTTTCAAAGAATTCTTGTCTTCATCAAAACCAGTAAGAAGTTGATCAAGCAAGTAATATGCTGCCTCTTGAGGACTACGTTGAACCGTGAATAAAGTCTGCAACTGATCATGAGAATTCCAAAACTCGAACACTAATGGAATCCACTCAACTGATATCATCTGTTTTACCGCTGGCTGCACTAGGTAAAGCAGAATTGCAGCCTTGAGAAACAGGCTGCTACTCCTCTGGCTGGTGGGAGGTGGAGAGGATCTCAAGAAAATATCAAGCTGTGGATCTGAGTTCAGAATGATTTGCCCATTCGTCTCTCTTTCTAGTGACTAGGTCTGCTAAGATTAGATAGCGATTTCCAAGATCTCATCATCTTCCGTGCAAACAAAACATTCATTATTCCTTCGATCCACTGGCACTGTTGACAATGTCTTGACAGTCTCAGGATCTCCATGAGAATCAAGCCAAGATTTTGCCACCAAACGGATGGCCTGTTCACACTCACTTAAGCTATCTGAGGAGCAAATTGTGAATATAGCTCTATTTAGATCTTTTGGAACAGATTGAAGGATCTTTTCTTCCATTCTGATGGAAACACTGCCAATCTTACTGTTTCCTTCTCAAGAACTCTGAGCTCACTTTGACAACTGAAAAACCGGAAGCGGTCTGATTTTTTATAGTATGAGCCCATAAGATCATGTTTGAGTTCTGTTGCTTTGACTCGATGATCTTCGATGAACCTCTGCTTTCTTCTGTCAAAGTCGAGAATTTAATTAGAATTGTGATTATACCCTTTCAACGAATCAACATTAAGGTAATATGTAAAGGATTCTAGGTCACTCACTGGAGTATATTTGCCTTGCTTACTGTCATCTCCATTGGCTGAAATTTTCTCTTCTCCTTCCCTCTCATATTCCCAAATTCCATTTCTTGCATCATCCATCATTTCTCTCCGTAGTGGGCCAAAAACAGCACGATATCTTCAGGATAACAAAGAAATTGAAGCTCAAAATTACCCTGGGAGCATAGTACATAAAGAATAGTTCTAGCATGAGTTGTTATTCAAAATATTGGAAACTTACAGTGAGTTGTTCTTGACAGAGGAATTGGAAGTGAGAGAATCCATAGAACGTCTTCGTGAAGTCGAATATCCCACTTTAGAAGGCAAAGGCACAGATGGAACAGCAGGGGCTTGGGCACCAACCTTGAGCCATTGTTTATAATAAAGAGCAAACTTCGTTGTACCAATATCTATGTGGTCATTATAGAGCTTGTTTAAGTCTTTCATCTGTTTCTCCTTGTCAGCATAGTCCGAACTCGAGAGAAGTTCCAGTTCTTGTAATATGCCAAATCTTGAGATGAAGAAGGTGAGGAAGAAACAAATGCTCCCAAAGCTCAGGAAGCAAGTGTGTCCGAGCGAGATATGGCGAATCAATAAACACCTGGAGGAGATGCCTAGCTGCAATTCTATCATTTTTTTCGAGCTTGTAGACGATCGATAAGTAGAGCTGCACTGAAGAGATTGGAATTGGGAATTCCTGGGATTGAGCCATTTCCAGAGTTGTTGGAAGAGAATCAAAAGATGCCACAATTGTCTTCTTTAATAGAGTACTGCAAAGACTTCTTTAACTCCCCTTTTAGAATCATCAATGCTATCAACTAGTCTCTCTATGCTCTCAATAGCCAATTCTATATCTGCAAATCCATCATCAGTGATTCTATATCAAAATAACAGCGCGAAAACCTGAGTGCATTACAGTTAGTTATGAGATGGTGGGCTGTGAGTCATATCGGTGACGATTTCTCGATGGATGGCGAATCATTCTCTTTCGCTATGTGTTATATAGATGGCGTGGATTCAGACGTGGTTCTGATTTGTGATAATTGATTTCGAGTAATTATGGAGTCTTCAGAATTTGTTCTGAAGTCGGAGATGATCTTCTAATGTGTTTGTGAGATGTGATGAATGATGATATTGATCTTCTCTGTGGGACCAGACATTTCTGAGTTCTTGCGATTGTTCTTTTGTAACTCTCGGGCTGCCCGTCGATATGGCGGTTCTGGGATGATTGGATCAAGTGGAGTTCAACTCGCAGACATTCTTATATAACAACACAAAGATAAACAGAAAGCGGAGAAGAAGTATTAGATTTGGTTTGACAAAAGCACAGAAATGAAGACAAGAATCATTGGGCTGGTTTTCCAATAACTTTCTTGACTTCTACTAGGCAGGCACTACCAAGTTAACAGTTGGGTGAAAATCACTTCTTCCCCCCCCACCCCCCAAAGGATACGACATGCTTCATTAGAAAAGAAAAGAAAAAAAGAAGAAAATATTAGCACCCCCACCAAACTAGCTATTAGTTTTAGACAAAGATTTGACTAGGGAGTGTTTGGTCGAAAAATATTCTCAAAATATTGATGGGAGAGTCTGTTTCAATTAACTAATTAGAACTAGTTGATAAGCATTAAGTGTTAAAAAAACTTGGTCTTAGTATTTTTTTTAAAAAAAACGAAAAAGGGCCAAAAGTATAATTTCTAAGGTTTAATTAATTAATTAAATATTAAATTTAAAAATATTTTTCACATAAAAGAACGAATGAAGAATACAGGAAAAGAGAATTAGAAGTTAGTACCATTTTAGGAGAAGTAATTTGGACATTGCAAAAGATATTTAAGATAAAATAATGAAAAGCTTGGTCAAATCAAACATATTTATTAGCTGAAAAATTATAAATTGAAATGATCAATTTCTGGCGTTTAGAAAAATATTTATAAGGTTATTTTGATCCGTTTATAAGCTTAGTTAAGCACCGTCACATAAAGATGAAAAATGATACAAGAACTAGATTTTTATTCTACCTTAAATTATAAATCATAACATCTTCAATAGCATGTTTAATGTTTTACTTCTTTCTTCAGTAAGTAATCAAATTTGATGGTAAAAAATTATCACAGTGCGCTTTATGATAAGTAACCTCATCAGTGTGATAAATTTCCATTTGAATGTAAAGGAATCCAGTTGATTTGGAAAGGAAGGAAACAAGGGACGTATAGGTTAAAATTGTGGTTGGAAATTTTTTGGAGGTATGGATAAAAAAACATATATATTAGGTTTCATTAAATATTAAAAGCATTAGATGTGGTTGTTCAAAGTATGAGACAAAAAAACAGCTTGTTTTGTAGAGCACATGAGCTGCATTGTTCCATGGGGTCCTCTTCAAATTATCTCAAACTTAGTCCTTTCTTTCTATATTGCAAACTTCAAAAAGAACTAAGAGGAGAAGATAAAAATCATCATTATTAAATTATTAGTTTTAAAAGGGGAAACTTTGGGTCCATTGTAGAATGTCGGCCTGAAGTACTCTGGCTTTAATCAATCTCTCTCCCTACAGCTCAAGCGGAGTTAGAAATTTGAGGATTTCGTTAAATTTTAATAAATATATTATTTATTTATAAATAATAATTTTAATAAAAATATAAGTACTTATCCAATTGGAAGTATTGATCTAATTCAAAAATTATGTTTCGCAATTTCATAATCCAATTTGTTATTGTCTAAGTGACCCATGAATTAAAATTTTGAATTTTGTTGAACCCACAATTGTAATTATGGCTCATCGGCGGCTCAACCTTCAAATCGTATATATAATAAATGAAGAGTTTAAGAAAATGACGTGGCACCTCTTTAAAGAAAAGTATTTATTTTTTTTTTGTTTGTTGATATTTTATTATTTTTTTCAATCATTTTATTTTGTAAAATCATTTTCTTAACTCATACATTTTAAATTATATAAATTCTATTATTAATTAATATTAATAATTTAATTTTTAACTTTTTCTTTTTTTGTTGCTTCGATTATCGTATTAATGTTGTTGCTACTATTTTATTGATGATATTTTAAAATCACACTAATAGAAATTTATTTTTGATCTATATATGAAAAAGAAATAAAATTGTAAACAATTATAAACTTATGGTATGAATATATATAAATTATATCTTAAAAAAGAATTATATACACCTAATTTAGATAATAGGTAGTTGAGTCGTGAATCATTTAACAATAGAAAGAATATAATATTTGGTTGAAGAACAATTGGATAATAACTATATATAACTAGTGCTAGAAAGAGCAATTAAATCAATATTATATAGCGGGTGCTACTTAAACTCCACAAATGATTTCACGATAATTTTATTAGATAGACAAGGAGGAGGACATAATTTTAGTACAGGCTTTTAAAATTAAAAATGTTATATATGTATAATTTTTTGTTATTTATAAAGATGATACAAATTAAATAATATACATAAAAATAAGGTAGATATGAAAAAAAATATACAAAATTATAAGAAAAATCATTGATAAAAATGTTTATCAAAAGTATTTTTCAAAAACATTATATTTGGTTTATATACTTTTGCTCGTACGTGTCTTTTATATCTTAAAAATATGAGAAATAAAGAGAATAACCAATTATAAATAAAATTGTTATGAAGTTATTTCTTGTAGTGTTTAATATATCATTTAAATTATGAAAATACATGAAAAAATTTAATTAAGAAAAAAATATTTCTTTAATTTTTTGTGTAATTAATAGAAAGGAGAAAAGGAAAACTAATTTGTTATTTTAAAGAAGGATAATAATTACTGATTTTTACGTGAATATTAAATTAATAAAAGAAAATAAAAAATAAATAGGTGAATGATAAATTATATAAGAAAATTATTTAAATGGAAAATAGAAGAAAAAAAAGTAGATAACCAAGAATATTTGCAAAAAAAATTTTAAATAGCTTAAATTAAAATTTTGAAAAATTAAAAAAGACAAAATTCAAGTTGAATTTGAAAATAATAATATAAGTTTTTAAAAATTTATAAAATTTTGAATTAAAAATTTCAAGTTGATAATTTGAAAATTTAAGAGATATTGAATGCGATGATTAAAATTTTAGCATTTAGCATTAGTGACATATGATTCTTGTAATCTTAATTTGAGATAAGAGAGTCAAAATTAAGAAGGGTCATTTATTTGATATTGAATTTTGTTTCTTATTTCTTATCAACCATGAAAATATAATTAAAATATCAAATGAAATACATGTCACATTAGATATCATTTAGTTGGTGTAGACCTGAAAATTATTTGAAATGAGCAATTAATATTAAAGATAAAATTTAAATAAATAAATAAATATTTTTGATATGTTAAAGTGTATAAATAAAAATAAATATTTACTTTTTTATTCTAAATAAAAGTGAACAAAGAAAATAATAATTATAGTATGAGATTTATGCTTTTGGATGTATAATACTCCATTCATCAATTTTTAACTCCATTCATCAATTTTTATTTATCTTGTATTGATTTGACACACTCTATAAGGTATAATAAATAAAATGACAACTTTACTATGTTACCTTTTTAATATAATAAATCCATTACTTCAAAAAATATATTCGAAAATGACTATAATTAATAATATGAGTAAATTAGGAACTAAGAGTGTGTTCGATACGAAGGAAAAAGTTTTTCATTAAAAAATTATTTTTCAAGAAAATATTTTTTTAGAAAACAAGTGATTTCTTACTTATTTTCTAGTGTTCGGTATTGAAGGAGAAAATATTATCGCAAAAATATTTATATATGTTGTCCTCGTGTGTTCAAATCAGTAAAGTAGAAAATAATGATTAATATCTGAGTCCACAGACTTCACTGTGTGTCCTTAAGGAATTTACACTGTACTCGAAGCTTTGGATTACTTTCTCCCAGGATAAAACGGATAAACCTGTTAATGGTGTAGCAGTACCTTAAACACCAAAAATTTCGTCGAACTCTAAGAATAGTTACAAATCACACGATAGACTCGATTTTGTTTGTTCGAAAATATGCAGAATATTCAAAAAATTCTCTATCATAAATGAAGGCAAAAAGCCTTTATTTATAGCCAAAGAACTAGAGTGAAATGGTGTGAAAATAATTGTTCAGATGGTGTCTATTCGAAATGACAACCGTTGAAAAAGGAAATATTTCGACTTGACTTGCACTACACCTGCGTTTCGCAGGTGCGGACCTGCGGCACGCAGGTGCAATGCACGTCCAAGCAGTATCTTTTCCTTTCTTCTGCACTGGTACCTGCGGAACCAAGGTAGTAACTTTCAGTGCATTATGCGCTGGCACCTACGTTCCTCAGGTGAGGACTTGCAGCACGCGGGTCCACTACCAAATTGCGCGAAAAGAAAATTTGAGTTTTAAATAAATTTGGTCTAAAAATATATCAAATCAATCAAATAATTTGACCAAATCCAAATTCAAATTTCAAATCTAAAGCTGAACCGAGCGACGACGACGGTGCAAGGGGAGACTTTCTTCTCAACTCTTTATTAGCTAGAAGATATGATTCTTAATATAAGCATCAACTTTTCAATCTTCCCTCCAATTAATTTCCTCCGTTTTCCAATTCACACACAACACTTAACTCCAACAATCCCCCACATGAATAGAAAATGGATATATAAAAAATATATTGCATAAAAAAATCTGAGTGATTTGTAAGTAAGAATTAATTGCATATGGGTAAGTAGATTTTCCTTTGAACTTTTCGTAGTGAACATATATTGGATATACTCGATTAATCAGTAGATTTGATATCTTTGAATTGTCAAGGTTTGATGTATACCTAGATAACATAAGACACAATTAATCATTTAACCGTCTTAGGTTCTCATTGTTTTATTCGTTTCAGACATGAACACTGCCTGATTTCATAAATGTGTAGAGAATTGGCCTTACAAAATTCTCTTTGAAGTGGCTTGCATTTCACACTTATATAGGTGATTCCTAAATGTGTTATCTATGTAGATACACCATTTGACAAACCCTGTCAAACTTAGAAATCACTAAAAAACCTTTAATTCTTTATCCTTGTTACTGAACATTGTCTCATCACGAGAATAGACCAAAAGTTATTTTGACAATGTTGAACTGTCATCAATGACTTTGTTTGATCTCCTTGAACCTAGATCTTGGGATCTCCAGTCTTCTATAGATAGAGTTACCGCCACGGTGACTTGTCTTTGGCCATAGTCCCATTCCCTTTGATGTTCTTTCAATCGCCTCTCTAGTTAGGCATTTTGTAAGTGAATCTGACATATTATCTCTTGACGTTACATAGTCAATTGTGATAATTCTACTCGAGAGTAGTTGTCTAGCAGTGTTACATCTTCATCGTATGTGACGAGACTTTCCTTTATATATTGCACTCCCAACCCATCCAGTTGTCGTTTGTCTATTGCAGTGTATACATATTGGAGCCAACGGCTTGGCCAAGATGGAATATCTTCTAGGAATTTCTAAGTCGTTCATCTTTTTCACCAGTCTTGTCTAAAGCTATGAATTCAGACTCCATTATAGAGCAAGCAATATGTTTGTTTGGATGACTTCCAAGACAATGCTCCTACGCCGATGATAAAATAATATTTGCTTGTGAATTTAGTTTCAATTGACCCGGTAATCCAATTTGCATCACAATATCCTTCAACAACTGCTTCATACCTGTTGTAATGTAAAGTAAAGCTTTGAGTATGTTTTAAATACTTGTTTTTGAGGGTTCTTAATGTAAACGCATTTTTCACACTCATTAATCTTGAAACCATTTGATGTAG
>JACEIK010000619.1:107493-118054 GCA_018107945.1 Datura stramonium
TCAAATTAATTATAGTACTATTTATTGTAACTTCAAAACTTCCATATTACTTGGCTGGAAACTGTTTTAATTGTTTTTCTCGAAGCATTATTGGTTTACGGCTTTGCAAGGAAAATGGGAATCCCTTTTTTTTTTTTTTTTGATTATGGGAAATGACTTTGGGAGTAATCAAATTCGAAGTTTAGAACCTTGAGGGGTCTTCAAGAAGAACTAAAAGAATAAGTCCAGCGAGAAGCAGGATGAATGGAAAATCTGCTGCTAATATCTCATATCCTAATGTATGGACTAATAAATGGGTCCTCTAAACTGTTTGTGAGTCTAATATAATTTACTATTTCATTTTGAAATGTCATTTTCTTCCCATCCTACATAATTGGAATCAGAAATCTGTTTATTCTCTTGAACTGTTTGGTTGTGGCATGCTGAGTAATCGAGTGTCTACGGTTCACTTTGTGCGATGCCTCTTTTTTAGAGTCTTCATTATCTTCACATTTTGGTACTAACATCATAAGCTTGTCGGTGTTGTTTCCTTGCTATTTATGTTTTTTTACTCTTCCCTATTTCCTTGCTTCTAATATCCTCTTTCTGCTATGAGTAACATGAAGTCTCTCAATATTGGATTAAGCAGCGTTCTTCTAAACACTTGTCAGTAATCTTCGACACACTTTGTCATCCTCTTATATGCTTCATCAAAAATAAAGCTGCATTTAAGACATTATCAGATAAGTTGGAAATGATGCTCCATTCAACGCTCATTTAACATTCTTTTACTTGGCATAAATGTTGAGGAGTAAAGTCGGAAATGTTTAGTGCTATTCATGCTAGAATTTTTGTCTCTTAGGGAAAGTAAACACATTATTGGCACCTCCCAAAAGGAAAAGTTTATTTTCAATCTGAGATGGCTGTAATATATTAAATTATGCTAAGAGAATTAGAAGATGATTGACTTTCTTTAGAAAAAAAGAATTAGGAAGATGATTGAACTATAGTACACATAATTACATGTGTTTATTTGGTTTACTTCAGTTTATGGAATCTAATGTTCTCAACTTGCACGACTATATAGCACTACAAATGATTTATATTTCCGTGTTCACATCCTACACTCTTGGTCCTGATAACAAGAAATCATCTTGCATCTCCTTTTCCCAAATAAATAATTTTCCTTCTTAGTCTGGCAAAGCTGGAGTAAATGATTATTTGTCTCATTTTTCTTACTTCTCATGCTTTCCCTGGGCAGCAATTTTATCCTCTCTTCTTTTTTTATGTTTGTTTATGACATTGTCTTATATTTCTATAGGTCCCATAAGGTTAATTCAATCTGTTGTTCCGCACATGGCATCCAGGAAGAAAGGGAAAATTGTCAATATTGGAAGTTGTAGTGCTTTGGCTCCAGGACCATGGTCAGGTGCTTATAGTGCATCCAAAGCTGCTGTACATTCATTTACTGATACCTTGAGGTACATTCTGTTTGTATGCAATAGTCAACCTTGTTTTTGGATGCTTATTCTACTTTGGAGTGCTACCAATCATACTGCAAATAAATTCTACTACCGACTCTTAAACTTTATTATTTATTGTGCCTTTGTTAATGGCTTTTAATTTTTTATAAGATGTATATGGGTATTACCTATTTTAATTTCACCTCTTTGAGACACATTACATTCTCCGCTTTTGTTATTCTCTTATGATGAATTATTCAGTTTTTATATTTAAGATGTACGGGAAGCCGGAAAAGTTTCTTTGAACATGTTCACCTTCTCGCTCCAGTAGTGCTACCTTTACATTGGATAAGAAATCACCGGTTCAAACCTCATTTTTAAACCAAAATAACTTTTTGGCCTTGTTTTCCTCCTATGATCAAATATTCTGACTTCATAAGCATCTTCTTGTAATATCAATGAGTAGTCAATAAATTTTTCTATGGAGTACCTTTAGAGCACACACACTACAAAGCATATGTTTGGCAACATACAATGACCTCATTTGTTTTCATTAAGATTAAGACTTATGAATTTGAATGTACATCTGAATGATTAAGATGTTGTCTCCAAATCTAAACACTGAATGGTTAAGAAGGTTTGTTTTTGAACATCTGAATATGTATAACTTATCAAATGTAAGCATAATAAATATACAATTCAAATTAAATTTGTAATTTGGTGTTATATCAATAAAATATTAGATTTTTTTTAATTTAAACAAAATAAAATTATTATTTGATAAAAATTATAATATTTTAAATAAATATTTTAAGTTTGATAAAAAATTTAAACTAGCTGGGCTACAAATAAAAATTTATATCAATAAAAATAATTGTTATAAGAAAATGTTGTCATAAATTTTTTTACAACATACATTAATCTCAAAAAAAAAGTTATCCAACCAAACAATAAAATAAACTATTTCAAGTTAAATGCACAAATTTAAGAATGTTCGAATGACAACCGCAGAACAATCAGATTAAATTCTAACATACAAACATATAAAAAACAATTTGAATAACTAAACTATGAGATCTTGAAGTATTTTATCTACTTGGCATTAGCTTAAGCGCAATTTCCTCATGCATATAGCTCATTATCCGGGCATTTTGAGTTGTCCAACTAGGTCCATTTGTTTCACCCAATATTTCTTCTTCTTGTCTTTCCTCCCCAAATATCATTTTAGGCAAATCAAATTGATTAAATAAATTATCATTTATATGTTTCTTCCTAATGAAATTATTAACTGCAAAACATGCGATAACAATATCGCTTTGTGGACATCAATAGAAAATGGTGCCATGTTGTCAAATATTGGAAATTATGCTTTCAAAACTCCATAAGTACATTCAATCACATCTCTAAGTTGTGCATGAGCATGAAATAAACTTTTCCTTCTTATTAATGGCACGCCTTTGATAATAATCTCCTAATCAGTATCGAATATTACTATATGGTGCTAGAAATCCTCAGATGTTAGGATATGCCGCATCACAGAGATAATACTTATCTGAAATTAAAACAAAAAAGTTACATGATCATAATAAGAAACTTAATTATCTTTTATATAGTTGTATAACTTACTGGGGAGGAAATGGAAAACCATTATTTGGATTAGCTACCATCTCTGTTAGAACACATGCAACATGTGCTATCCTTTCCCATTCAGCATAAACATAAACATAAGTGAGGATCATATTGAAATCACATATTGCGAAAACATTCTGTTAACATTTTTCCTTTCTTCTTCCTCTATAGACAATTTGTTGATTGGCAGGAATAACTGCATGTACTAATGCACCTATTGCTCCTTGCAAATACATAAATGTATATGTTACAAGTTATTACGAAGATTAAAATTTATGAAATTCTACAATGATAGTATAAGAAGTAATACCTTTAAATTCTTAATAACCTTTTATGAGCATAAGGATATTCTGGTTAGGATCGATTTTTGTAGGTGTTATCGTCTCTTTTGAAACTCCATCATTGCTTCAAGAACCTCATGAAAATATTTATGAATTGTTTGTGAAGAATGTTGGGATCCTCTTTTAATCTATGTTGCTCGGACTCTTAAAAAATGTCGACGGGTGCGTGTCGGATTCTCCAAAAGTAGTGTATTTTTGGAGAGTCTGACACGGGTGTGGCATTGCAAGTGAAGAGTCTGCGCAACTTAGCTTTAATACCACAAAAAGATCCTTATATCCTATCTTCTCTTCCACCAATATATGCTGGCTATGAATGAGCTAGTCATTAAGTCTAAAATGTTGACATAGTCGAACATATGCATCAACGAATCATGCGCATCAATTTTCTGCATTGTCTATCCGGACTAAATAATAATTCTAATATGTAATTTTCACTGGATAAAGATGATGTTAAATCTTTATTTCTTTGAACATGGTCGACTCTGAACCGATTGTTCTGCCAATACATGATTATCAACCATAACTTTTTGATTGGCAGTGTCCAGTATAATGATTAATCTGTTTTAACAAAGAAAAAAATATAATATCCAATAATAAGCATGATATGATATGATTTGACAAACATAAAAGGTTAATTATATAACCACAACAATTTAACTGTAAAAGTTGATCCAGTACTCATTAAACATTCACTGAACAGGAGATGGAAAAAAATGTATTTCGCAAATGAAAAATGATCTATAAACATAAACTATCATAATATTTGAAAGTCACATAAGCACAAATGATAGTGCTTAAAAGAATAATTATAAAAAAATCGTAGGGATCAATATCTAATGTATTTTCCATCTAATTGGCTAAATAAAAAATTCCCAATTTTTTTCCCGTCGCCTTAACCGAACTCTCTAATCTATTCTTTGCCATTATCATCCAAGCTTTCATGTATCTATCACCTTCCCAAAATATATTAACAGTTGTACTGTATAACGGTTCTTTCCATCCAAGACCTTCTAATTTTTCCATCCATTTCTCCATGTTAGGTCCACTTTTTTTTAAAAAAAATAACTCCAATGCAACAGTTATCTTCTCCTTAATTTCCAACTGAGACGATTTTCTTTTCTTTTCTAAAATTTTCCGTTCCTTCGGAATTGAAGAGTGAGATTGAGAATGGAGCACCAGTTTCGTCACCAAGAAGATCTCCATCATCATCCAACGTATCTATAGTTATATTAGTAGATACAGAAAGAAGCACCAGGATGTGGAGTTGTACAAGTAGGACTCCAACCATGAGTCATGTTGCAGTAGCACTCTCAGAAAGTGTTGTGCACATATCCCGAAAAGAAAGCAGTGAAATACTCGATGTCTTTGCTTTTGGATGAGCCTACATACAAATATAAGAGAGCATATTTTCAATATACATTTCAAATCATTTCTCTTTACAACAAAATAAAGGAAAAAAGTTACTAGATAATGAACTAGCCTTTATGTACTCATCCCACTCACTGTTAGACATTCAAATAGTATTGGTTGTTGGATCATAAATATTGCTAGTCTTTTTAGATATTGCAACCAAGTTTGATGTATTTGTTTAGATAATCATTATGGCTTCATCTCTTTTCTGTAACTATAAAGTTATGAGAAGTTTTCGGGTTAACTTTAACCTTGTTCCAAGATTCTGGCTTCAAACTACTTCCAAATCTCCCGTCCAATGATACTTCTTAAGTACAAGTTTCTAAAAAAGTTTTTACAACATCAATTCTCCAAGTCACTCTTAAATTTTCGCTAGCTTGCTCCATAACTGAAATATACAATTCTAATGATGACTAACCCTACCTTATCAAAAAAAAGCATATAGACTAACCCTAAGAAGACAATCATTTGAGGCAAATTACAACTAACGCTGTTACTTAACTAAGATGTTGCTTCAGAGAATGTACAACATCGTCAATTAATGAAGAGGGCATAATAACATAAGCAAATGGTTCGAAGTTATACTGTTACTATCTCTGTAGTCCTTGTATACACAAAAAGCTGGATATTATATATTATCTTCATCATCTGACACAATAAAAATTGGATCCACTAATATTTTCGAGTGAGAAATAACTTTTATTTCCTCTTTTCAATTATTGTGTAGTTTGAACCAAAATCTACATAATTAAGCATGCATGATGTTTTTCTCTTCTCTCAAGTTAATTGAAATCCAATGATTTATATACTAACTAATCATTGTACGAATTTACTCAAGAGGATAAGATGAAGGATCCACAACAAATTTATTAACAGCGGCCATATATTTACGAAATCATTCCATAAAATTGAACTTTCAAGAAATCTATAAAAAGTTAAGCTAGCACCAAATGATGCAACAACAACATATCCAGTATAATCTCACAAGTGGGGTAAGTGGGGTCTAGGAAGGGCGGTGTGTTCGCAACCTTACCTCTACCTTGGGAAGGTAGAGAGGTTGTTTTCGGTAGATTCTCGGATGAAGTAAAGCATATCCAATAATCAAGCATGTAAAGCAAATATAGTAGTGAAGAACCCATAATGAAAACAAATGGAGAAGAAAACAGTAGCAACAATAAATATTACGATAACTGAAGCTCAAGAGTCTAAAATTGAAGGACAACCATGCACATAAGATATTTGAAATAGTCGTACAAAGCACATACACACAAAATTTTGCAGTAAGGTGCACCTCACAGCCATTAATATCTAATAAAATTGCAATGACACAATTAAATATCTGAAACACCATCATTGAAGATTTACTCTAGTATAATCAATCCTCAACAAACTAAGGTAACAATCTTTCTAAGCCTCAACAACTTTTAGCAACCTAATATTTTACCCTTGAAAGGCCAAAACTAAACCAACACCCAAAAGACAAAGTCACCACCAAAATCATGGTTAACAGAAAGTGTCAGAAGATGGTACCTTAAAAAGCAGTAGCACTCACTTGACACTTGTTAACTAGAAGATTTGTAGGTTGTATGCAATTATAAAATTTAGAACGAAAAAAGAAGAGAAAGTTATGTTGTGCAATGCTTCCTGTTTAAATTTTTCTGCCTCAAGAAATGGAGAGCATCAAGAAATCACCAGGTTGTAAATAAATATGAAGAAAAAACTTATTTTTAACACACTGCTTAAATCTCTACACTTACAATTTTTCTTCTTAGAACGTATTGATTTTACCCCATAAGCGGGACCAAGCATGTTGCTGCTAAATTGTTCCAGAGCTCTACTAGAAAGGGATTCTTTAACCAAAAAGAATTAGTGAATCAATAAAATTATGCAACAAACTTCAGAATTCTTGAGAAGCAATCAGTAATATCAAGAATATCATGAAATATACAAATTAATAAATAAAGTATTTGTAAAGCGTTCTAAATCATACCAGTTCAAGAAGAAAAAATTTGAATAGCCGGCTGAAAGAGAGAGCAGGCGCGCTGATACTTCACAAAAAAGAGGGAACATGCGTAAATAGAGAGGAAAAAAGCGACGTATGAGCTTTATGGGGAAATAAATTAGTGTTTCAAAAAGAGCTGAATAGGGTTAAGACTCTCACAGATCTGACCGAATCAGATGCTTTCAGACCTATTGAGAGATTTTTCTCTTAAAAAAACAAATGCACTTAATGGGCTGAAATCTTAATCATTCAGATTCAGATCCTCATTAAATGCAAACAAATGAGTCCTAAGTCATATAGCTCAAAATGGGAAGGTTCAGTCTGGACTGTACATCTGAATCAGTACCCAGTTAGAGACTAAAGCAGGCTCTGTTTCAAACTTGTGGTGTACCATGGTTGCAAGTTGATTAAGGCTATTGTATCAAGTTCTTAAGTTTTCCTAACTATAACAAAAGATGAATTTCATTCTTTCCAAGTTGAATGTCCCATTTCCTTTTTGTTCTTTTTCCAATAATGATTTTCAGTTTCCAAAGAAAAAGAGTTGATCTTACAGCAAAATTTATGCATCATAAAATCTTACCTCTGTCTACTTTCGCAATTCTTTATAAAACTCTCTTTAATAAATTTCAAGCTTACAAAAAAATTAAGTAATACATGGTCTCGGCTACTGGACATATCCGAGGCAGATGTCTTCAAATATCCGGTGTGGTTTCATTTAACTTTTTGTTACTTTTTAACATATTTTGAAGACTTGGCACAAAGTAACCCACACCGGCATTTCAATAGGGGTATGTCAAGGCAAATAAAGAATCCATGTAAATATAGCTTCACATCTTACCTCTTAACTAGAAACTCTTCTTTTTCCAATTCTCTTCTTAATGTCCTTGCCAAGTCAAAATATGATACTCATTTTGGAACATAAGAAGGTTGTATATTGGCTTTTCTCAAAAAAGCCTGTAACAATTTTCTAGTGCTTTGCTTCTGCTAAAAGATCTCTTGCTCATTCATTTGCTTGCTTTCTCCTTTACCATCTCCGGCTACCGCCTCCATCACTACCATCTTTGTTATCTGAAATTTCTTCTGTGTCTCAGATTCTCCATATGTTAGATTTTGGGAAAATTTTAGCTTATTTTCAAAGTTAATGCAAATCTAGGAAAAAAATAACTACTGGGAATATTTTTTAGGTAAGAGAGGTTCACTCGATCGAACAGAAGATGCTGGTGAATGGTGGGATGCTTAAAGAGCTGTGCAGAGAGAGGGTTCTATAACCCATACTCAGACCTTCCCATTGTGAATCTCTAATTATGTGACAGTTAAGGCAAGGAAAAGAAAGCACAAGATTAAAATTGAAAAAGTTATTAGGTAGATTAAGGTGTTCTAGCTCAAAATAAGAATGTTCATATATATAGCATCTTCCAGTAAGACCTTGTCGGCTTGAATACCCAAGTCCAAGCAGGTGATACTAGTATTATAGCTCAAAACTTGGGATGTCAATTTATATAACATCACAGATGTTACCTGCTTACATACCTTACTGCAAGTCGGTGATTGTAGGATGCTTGTTGTTGATCTATGCTTCATTCATTCACCAAGTTAAATCTTTTTTTATCCCCGTCTCTAGGTTGTAAGAGAAGCTCAGGTGTTAAGCTATTGAAAGCCCCTCTAGGCACGTTTGTAAAGAAATGCTTATTGTGGTAGTATGCTGGGTGATGTTCAGATGCTTGGGATTGTATCCTCTTATAAGAAGGGATAATTTTAGCAGACACACTTCTATCATATCTTCATCTAACTAATAGGTTAGATGGTAGTAAAATTCTTTATTATTTCCTGATGTAGCTGACAGACGTTGAGTTCAAGTAATGCCTGTCAAAGCTGCTTTACAACAATAATGGTTTGTAGTCCTTATTGCTCTACTATGCACTATATGTAGACTGGAACTTAGGCCGTTTGGCATTGATGTCATCTCTGTTGTCCCTGGAGCTGTGACATCGAACATTGGAGACACTGCCATTGCCAATTACAGTCAAATGCCAGAGTGGAAGTTGTACAAGAAATTTGAAGAACCAATCCGGGCACGAGCACATTTCTCACAAGGCCCAAAATCAACTCCTGCAGAAGAATTTGCAAAGAGGACCGTGAATGCGGTGCTGAAGGAGAAACCTCCAGCTTGGTTTTCTATTGGCCATTTGTCTACTGTTGCTGCAATCATGTACCACCTTCCACTTTTTATCAGAGACTTCATTGTCAGGAAAGGGATGAAGTGTTGACACAGAGTTGTTAGATTTGTATTGTCATTTTAACTTCTCTGAGGTGTGAGGTGTGGTTCCTGTCCCTGATAATGCATGAACTCTTCACCGGTGTGGCACGATGTCTCATGTTTGGGTAAAAATGTATATATTTAATTATTATTTGTTTCATATTATAATATTCTAATTGTCTTTTAAATATTGATTATATTATTTCGTACTTAATATTATAGTTTTAATGCGTCAGAATAAAGCAATGTGAGGCCCGGAAAGCCGCGACAAGTTTAAATTTTTTTCAATTTGTTTTGGATTAGATTATTTTATCTGCACTTATAAATACTCCATAAATACATTTGAAACATAACTTTTAACCTAGTCAAGAGTTAATTGGGAGCCGTCATGAGTTTTACCTTTTTTTTCTCCAAAGAATTTATTTGTGATATTATGTGGAGCTAAATTTTCCGTTCTACAATCGTTCTTTAATGATAGTTGTTATTCAAATATTATTTTCAATTAATTGATTTTTCATCATTGAATTATTTATTTATTCTTGATCTTAATTGTTTGATTATTTGACAAAATAGTTGAACAATATTTGTTGCTCAGAAATTGTGAGCGTAATAAGAATAAATATAAATTGTTTGTGAACCTGTAGATAGGATTACATTTCGTTAATGAAGATAGAAATGTATCATTTAGTCTTGCATAATTGAACAGAGATATTTAAATGTGTTCGATTATTTTCTGACGATCACAAAAATATAGACAAACGTTATAGTAATAATTTAAATAGACTTAAAATTATTTGCATGTATGAATTCTTTAAATACACTATAATTCCCACATAAAAAATTTAAAAAATAAAAATGAAAGCACCCTATTTAATTTCTACGTCCAAACTTACCGGAGTCTATGTAAAACATATCTCGATATCAAATCTCAACAACACATAAAGTACCCTATATTTTTCCCAGAAAAACACACACACACCAGAAACTAAGGTGTGGGTTACATAAATATACTTTTTAAATGAGCGAGTTAAGTTAAATTTGAGCGAATTAAAAAACAAAATAGTAATTTAATTCATTCATATTTTATATAAATAAAAAATGGATTGGGTGACAAATAAGTTGAATAAAAGATTAGTTAACTCATTTTTATTCATATTTTCATTGCAACGCACGATGGAACTAAAAAATAATTTCTACTTAATGAATAATAATTTAGCATGCATTATATTATAAACTTAAAATAAATAAATTATTATATGTGTTTTAATAAAACAAAATCATGTTTTGAATAAAGCATTTCACACGATTAAACATATGAAGTATTTTACCATAATGTCTACTAATAGGTTACTTCATATATTTTTCTTTATCAAACTTGACGTGAAATTCTTTAAATGAATTGTTTTTTTTAACCATCATATACACTGTTCCTCAATATTAATTTATATGACATTTTATTTTATTTATTGAAATTTAAATT
>JACEIK010000619.1:130692-170950 GCA_018107945.1 Datura stramonium
CAACTCAATATATAAAATGACAAAAACAACAATATCATCCAACTCAAGGAGGGGGAGAGTTATCTCCTTCTAGCTTCCTGAGAAGTACTCATTCAGTATTTATTTTGACACACTCTGTTTTCGTGTAGCAGGAAGTCGATAACCACATGAACATACGTTTTCACCTGAGCTGGTGCTGCACGAAACTCACAATAAGCAGGTGAAATCTCAACAAAATTTTTTTCTATAAAGAGATCATAGATATTGAGAAGCTAAAGAGATTACATAAATTGTTTGATTCGCCATGCTCCCTATAATTCTATCCAATAATATATGTTATGCAAAATTAGAGATTCTGTTTGATGAAAAATTTCACCATTATTCAAGTGGAGAAATACTTTAATTTGTATACATCCAAAGAATTCAAAATTTTATACATAGATAGGCGAACTGCAAAAGAATAAGTAAGAAAAATTAGAACAAACAAATATAGAAGAAAGAATACCAACAAATTAGCAGCAAATCCTATACTCCATGAAAGAAAAAAATATATAGAATAGACTGCCACTTTGTAAGGGAAAAAATTCAGAAAGGGTTAATCAACACTGAGTATATCTCAATAACACATCAACAGGCAGACTTATTGATTAAGGGACTGTGCAAACTTCAACATGAGTACTTATACTCCAAGCTAGAAGTGCTTAAGAGTAGTGAGGATAATATAAGTTGAAGAGATTAAATAATATATGTTGAAGTTGTTTAAGTCATATGATGTTGTTGGATTGTTATATCCTAGAGGGGACAAGTCAAGAGTATTGTTGTTGGATATGTGAAGATTATACGACTGCAGGCTTGAATCTCCTTAAAGAGAGCGAGATATTCGCGCCTCAGTTTAAATATTTATTTATTCATTTTGTCATTTTATTTCAACGGTAATTTATGATATATTCACCAACATAATATATTATTTCACATAAAGAACTTTTGTTGTAATCTTATTCGCTGCACAATGTAATATATTATTCTTTTTGAAATTTCATCACCCAGCACCATAACAAATCTTGGCCTGAATGTGAATAAGTTCCAAAAGACAGAGATAGTACTAACATCTCATGGGAAGAAACTAAACAGATATGATTCTACTATACAAACTTCAATGTATCAAAAACAGAATGTGCACCATATATAAGAGACAAATATGTTTATGTTTAAAATTTATTTACATCAATTTGAGAATTAACAAATTGCAGTCCAAGTCTCATTCTGTAGATCATTCAAGAAATGAAAATCCTTAGCATTGTACTTGGCCATCCTTGGGTAGTTATTACTATCTATATTCACATTCTCCAGCATCTTCCTTTTCTAATTTTTGCTTGTTCATCTGATATTTTAATATTTACAAGTTACTAATCCTAATCACCAGTACCAAACATAGTATATTATAGTAAAACTATCCCAAGCATTTCACTGCTTCAACAAAGAGTCAAGCCATCAGAACACATGAAAATTAAACAATTCTAAGTAATATTTTACAATTAGCACCAAAAACTTAAAAGTGAACAGTTCAACAATAACAACAACAAAATTGTGAAAAAGAAAAATAAGAAGAGGAAAAAATTTAAATCTAATTACCTTGCAGCTAGCACACAACTTCAAATGAAATATCAAATTAATCAGACCCACNCTAATTACCTTGCAGCTAGCACACAACTTCAAATGAAATATCAAATTAATCAGACACATGTAATCAATCTAACTCAAGTCATTCAATGTTCAAACAAATATTGATCTAATCATAGTGCAACCAAAATAAAACTCGGTAAATCTAAAGAGAATTCACATATATGAAACACAGAATATGAGGAAGCACATCTCTTCAGATAAACCTACGGCAGGAGACAAATTAAAACAATTAGATTTATATTTATAAAATTTATTTTGATTGTTTTAATAAGTTCTGTAAGAGTTCAAAGAAATAACATTGCCAACAAAAAATTCGTATAATTCAAAGATTACAAAAGAGATCAGATTTGTGTTAAAAATTAATTTACTGTAAATTTAACTCAGAGTCTCAGACGAAGAAGAAGTTGAGTAGTTGAAGATGAAAATCAAGGTAATAATCAGTAAGACGCAGAAGCTGAACAGATAATTAGATAGAATGAGCAGGACGATGCAGCAGAAAACTCATTACCGCACATGGTCACCAGTTTCACTGTATAGAAAACCTAAATGAATCATCTGATGTTATCTCTGAAGCAGTGGATAAAACAACGTATTATTTTAGGAAAAAATAAAAAAGGTTCGAAAAATTATAAATTTACCTTAGATGAAGAAGAAGTTGAGCAATTGAAGTAGAAAATCTTAGTAACATTATTGAAAGAGAGAAAAGGAATACATAATTAGATAGAAAGAGCAGGATGATGCAGCAGATGATCCTCAATTTCACTATCCAGAAGAAAATCCAGGTGAAATATCTGATGTATCTTCCAAGCAACCGTTAAGCACTGTATTATTGTAGGCAAAAGAAAAAACGGTTGAAAATACAAATTTGCTCCTAGGAGGAAGCAGACATGTCAACGGATAGCTGCTTCCTAGCCACTTCTATATATGATAAATTCAAAATATTCGATAAATATTTTGTAATATAAATTGCCAAAATTATATTGCATATCATATAAGGTAATAATACTATCAAATTTGGCTCATGTTTTAACTTCTTACCTAATTTAGTCAAATGTCTATATAAATTGAAACTTATTTTTCATCCCTTAGCCCAACAACCCAAAACACTGATCTCTTCCTCCATTCTCGTTTTTCTTCCTCTTCATTCTCGTTTTTCTTTCCTTTCTTTTTTGTTGGTATTGTTGTAGCAGAAACTCCATAAGCGTCCATTGTTGAAGTTCGAAGCTTCAAAGTTTGAAAATTGAATTTTCGCAAATAAGCTTCATTTCGAGTGGGTACTGTTGTAAAGGATCGGTACGTATTGAGAAGCCTAAATCTGAATTTTAGGGTGATTTAATGTAGCATTGAAGTATTTTGGATGGATTTAGTGCTTGGAATCAAGGAAGAAGATGATATCTTGTATATTAGTTTATAATATTGTATAAATATTTCTTCAAATTTTGTATAATATTTCTATACTTAGGTGTAGGGGTGTTCACGAGTCAGTTTGGTTCGGTTATTGGTCAAAACCAAAATCAAACTAAATTAATCGGTTTTAAAATAATTAAAATTAAATCAAACCAACTAAAATATAGAAAGTAAACACTTTCTCTTTGAGAAATTCTCTCTATGCTTTCAGCTGCTCATTCTTCTTCTTCTTCAAGTCATTATCTTGTTAAGTGTTGTTGAATCTTCATTAAGTGTTGTTGAATCTTCATTTAAACTTGAATTGCAACATGGTATTAGAGCAGGTTCACCGAGAGTGATCTGCAAATTTCTCTGAGTTCCTTACTTCTTTCTTGTATCTTCTTCATTTTCTTCTTCATCATCTCTGAAGTTCTTGGAAAATTTCGAAGATATGGCTAGCCATACAAATTTACAGAATCAAGCTTCAGATTCATAGGCAACAGTGATTGATTATAATCACCCACTATTCTTGTCTCCATCATATCAAAGTGGGATCCAAATTATCTCTTTTCAACTTACTGGAATAGAGAATTTCTCTATGTTGTACAGGCCTATGAGAGTGGCACTTCTTGGCAGAAACAAGTTAGGTTTGGCGGATGGATTATGTAAGAAAGAAGCCTTATCAGAAGCTGTTTAGAATCACTGGGAGAGAGTAAATGCCATAGTGTTGTCATGGCTAACGAATTTTGTGACCAAAGGGCTTCTTGGAGCATAATGTATGCATCAAGTGCACAATTAGTCTGGGATGACTTGATTGAAAGGTTTAACAAAGTAGATGCATCAAGAACTTACAACTTGCACAGGGAGATTGCTACTCTAACTCAAGGTACTGCTACTGTGTTTGTTTATTTCTCAAGACTGAAAGATTTTTGGGAAGAGTTTGAAGCTCTGGCCCCTATCCCAAGATGCAAGTGTGAGAAGTCAAAAGAGTTTGTAGTTCATATGCAAAAACCGAAGTTGTTTCGGTTCTTAATGGGGATTAATGATTCTTACAATCAAGCTAGGAGTCAAATTCTCCTAATGAGTCCAATGCCCTCTATAAATCAAGCTTATAGTATGCCATTAGTGATGAGGGACAAAAATCCCTAGCTTCTTCATCAGGAATCTTAGGGTCAAATCCGACAAGTGCATGCAGTCTTGATGTTGCAATGTATTCAAGAAATGGTCCACATAGATTCAAGAAGAATTATAATTTTCAATGTGATTTCTGTAAGCTCAAGGGCCACACTAGGGAGAACTGTTACAAACTTGTGGGATTTCCTATAGATAGGTTCAAAAAGAAGGGGAACAATGGATATTCTAGTCATTATTCAGGTTCTACAGCCAACATGGCATCTGTTGATAACTGTGAGCAACAAAATCTTCAAAATGTTGGGTATGGTAACAAGTCAGCTGCTTGCAATGTGGTGTCTAATGGATCTGAGATGCATAAAGTAATACACTCAAAGCCAAATCATGCTGAAATGTCTCATACCAAAAAATCTAAGATAGGACCATATCCATTCACAAAAGAGCAGTATGCACAGATTCTGCTCCTTCTAAAAGGGGGCAATGATGATCAAAGTTCATCTTCTGCAGCAACCAATATAGCAAGTATGAGTAGAGCTATGATGGCTATTAAAAGTGTACAGGATTGGACAGTAGATACTGGAGCTACCAATCATATGGTAGCTCACCTAAATCTACTTGATAAAGACACTGTGATACAAACTAAGGCTCCTAAAAAAGGTGTATATGCTCAATGGAGATGTTTCATTGGTCACTCATACAGGTTGTAGTAGTATTTCAAACAGAAGTACATTGAGCAATGTGTTTCACTTGCCACAATTTCAATACAATTTGATGTCTGTCTCTAAAGAAATCAAGAGTAAGGTTGCTCAGTAAATTTCTTCCATGATTTTTGTCTCTTACAGGATCTCTAAAATAGGAAGGTGAGGGAGATTGGTAGAGAGGAGGATGGTCTATACATATTAGCTGAAAAAATAAGCAATAATCACAAGTGAGGTGAATACACTTTTGCAGCAAGGAAGCAAGATAACTTCATAGTTGGTACTGAAGATATAGTTCTGTGGCACCAGAGGTTTGGACATGTGTCTATTAGAGTTCTACACCAATTACTTCGTGTAAGGGTGGATGTGATTACAGAAAGGTTGAATAAATGCTATGTATGTCCTTGTGCAAAACAAGCTAGATTACCTTTTCCTACAAGTAGTATTAAGACATCAAACTGTTTTGAATTAGTGCATATGGACCTGTGGGGGTCCTTACAAAGTTGATATATTTGATGGTTATAAATACTTTCTTACTATAGTTGATGACTTTTCAAGAATGACATGGGTGTTTTTACTAAGGTTGAAATCTGATGTGTATGTAGTACTTTAGGAGTTTATTGTTCAAGTCAGAACACAATTTGAAAAACAAGTGAAGGTGATAAGGTCTGATAATGGAACAGAGTTTGTAAACTCAGTCTGTGATGAGTTGTTCAAGAAACATGGCATAGTACATCAGACTAGTTGTGCCTATACTCCTCAGCAAAATGGTGTTGTTGAAAGGAAGCATAGACATCTGTTAGAGGTAACAAGAGCATTGAGATTCCAAGCTCATTTACCTATTAAGTTGTGAGGTCTTTGTGTGCTAGTTGCTGCTTATTTGATAAATAGGATACCAAGTTCTGTGCTGCAAAACAAATCACCATATGAAGTGTTGTATAATAGAAGGCCTTCTATGACATATTTAAGGGTTATTGACTATTTATGTTATGCCAAAGTACTAAATGAAAGTGACAAGTTCAAGTCCAGATCTAGAATGGCTATACATATGAGGTATGCTGCAACTCAGAAAGGGTACTTGTTGTCTGATTTAGATACAAAAGTTGTATTTGTCAGTAGGGATGTTATTTTTAGAGAAGAAATATTCCCATTCAAGAATCAATCTTCACCTAGTCACTCATTATTTCTTCCAGCAGATTCCAACAGCTACATATATGATGCAGGACAACCTACATGTTCAAACAGACAGATTGTTGAAGCCTCTGGTCCTAGTTCAGTTTCACAAAATACAAATCCTGTGAGCAATGAGTCTAGCATCAATTTAGAGACTTCTATTCAACCTAACACTAAATTAGTACCAGATGGTACTCAAATGCATCGCTTTTGCCATGTTTATCCAACAATGTGTGTACATTCTCATGTAAATTGTAGGGAAGTGTGATTTTATACTAACCAACATGATTAGCCGTTGTTTTGTAGGTTTTGATGATTTTTGAGGAGCTAATCCATGAGTTGGTGATGAGCTTGGAGACGGAATAAACACGCAAACGGCGGCAAGGAGGCCCAAAACGGCCACCTGCGCGTCGGCAGCGTGCCACGGCAGAGCGTGGCTGCCAAGACAGCCCACACCTGCACGTTGGCAACGTGCCACGGCAGGGTTGGCTCCCGCGACCAAGGGTGTGCAACGCTGCCCAAGCAGCGCGCCACGCTGCCAACACGGCAAGTCTTGCCCGAGGCGATTTCCCGAGGTGATTTCCGGTAAGCCTCCGCGTTTGGGCCGTATCCACGAGGGCAATGCTCCGCGTTGCACTCCGACACGTTGCTATTCCGGGAACAATTCCTACTATTATAAATAGCACACTAGGTTTATTTTCACATATTCTAACTTGGTGGAGCAAACGTGTAATGTTACGAGGGCGGTTGTGAGGACAAAAATTCTTAGAATTTTCTCTATCCCTTTCTTCTTTCTTTCAATTGTTTGCATGATTTCCATTCATTTAACGTGTTCAATCCAAAAATAAGTGGCTAAATCCTTTCTTGCTGAGGTTATGAATTGTTGTATTGAAATGTAATTGTTGATTATCTGGTTGTTTCATCTTTTCTTCTATGGTTGTTCTATTTAATTCTTATTCTTACCTACGTTAATATCACAGCCAATGTTAATGTAAATCCAAAAGTCAGTTTCACCGAGAGGGCAAGAAATTGGAAAGTTGTGAATTAATAGGATATGATCTTTTCTTGGTTTGGAAAATTGGGAATTGGATTTGCAACCCGGGATAGAAATATACACAGAAAGTCGTATTAGTCAAGTGTGGAATCGGTTTTGTATGGCTAGAACATGAATTTTTTCTTATCACAGAAATGTAGTGGAAGGTTCATGATTCTTAAGTTGGGTTAAATACGAGAGTTTTAATCCCATAGGCATAAGTTCCGACTAGCAACCGGAGAAAAGATAAACCATGTATATCGATAATTGATTTCTTTACATGTTAGTTTTAGCCTCGGCTTGTACTCTGATCATAGTTCAGACTCAATTGTATAAATATTCCACTTTAGTATAAAAATAGTTTCCAAAATATAAAAACTTTTCTTTACACTGTTGTCTTCATTATTGTAGTTATAGTAAATTAACACTCGAAAAGGTTTTACCCGTGATCCAGTCCTTTGTGGGTTCGACATCGGTTCTTAAAAAGGGCCACTATATTACTTGTACAACCCGTACACTTGCGGGCTCATCAGTGATCAACCAAGTACTAGGAGATCTGTAGGAGAGGAACCCTCAATCTGGCTGAAGGACTTTGTTTCCATGAGTACTGTATTTCCATTCCCTATCATATACGGCCATATAGTGTATGCATCGAGTTATCTTTCAGAATACTAGGCTTTCATTGCTAATTTTCCTTCCACAACATAACCTAGTACCTGATCATGGGCATATTTATATGCCAAATTGATACTCAAATGCATCGCTTTTTCCTTGTTTATCCAACAATGTGTGTACATTCTCATGTAAATTGTGTGGAAGTGTGATTTTATACTAACCAGCAGCAGTTAGCCGTTGTTTGTAGGTTTGATGATTTTTGAGGAGCTAATCCATGAGTTGGTGAAGTAGAGGCTTGGAGATGGAATAAACACGCAAACGGCGCGGCAAAAGGAGAGGCCAAAACAGCCCACACAGCAGCGTCGACAGCGTGCCACGGTAGTCGAGGCTACCAAGACCCAGCCCACCTGCCCAGCGTTGGCAGCGTGCCACGGCAGGAGTGGCTCCTGACCAGAAGGGTGTGCAACGCGCTGCAAAGCAGCGTGCCCCTGTATAACAGTCTTGCCGGGGATGATTCGGGCACTTTCATTAGGCCTCCGTGTTTGGGCCCTGTCACAGAGGCAATGCTCCCGTGTTGCACTCCGTGACACGTTACTTGTTATTCAGGGAAAAATTCCTACGATTATAAATAGCACACTTAGGTTTATTTTCCATATTCTGACGTTGGAGCAAGAACGTGGGTTACAGGCAGTTGAGAGGACGAAAATTCTTAGGGTTTTCTCTATCCCTTTCTTCTTTCTTTCAATTGTTTGCATGATTTACATTCATTTAACGATGTTCAATCTGATGAGTGGCCTAATTCCCTTTCTTGCTGAGGTTATGAATTGTTGTATTGAAATGTAATTGTTGATTATCTGGTTGTTTCATCTTTTCTTCTATGGTTGTTCTATTTGAATTTCTTGTTTCTTACTACGTTAATATCGGCCAATGTTAATGTAATCCAAAAAGTCAGTTTCACCGAGAGGGCAAGAAATTAGAAAGTTGTAATTAATAGGATATGATCTTTTCTTTGTTTGGGAAAATTGGGAATTGATTTACCTTCAGGATAGAAATATACCTGAAAGTCGTATTGTCAAGTGTGGAATCGGTTTTGTATGGCTAGAACATGGATTTCTTCTTATCACGAAATGTGGGTGGAAGGTTCATTATTCTTAAGTTGGGTTAAATACTTAATCCATAGGCATAAGTTCGACTAGCAACCCGGAGAAAAGATAAACCATGTATATCGATATTGGTTCTTTACATGTTCATTTAGCCTCAGCATGCTCCTTACTATAGTTCAGACTCACTTGTATACTTATTCTACTTTAGTATAAAATTAGTTTCGAAATATCAAAACTTTATTTTACACTGTTGTCTTCATTATTAAGTTATAGTAAATTAACACTCGAAAAGGTTTTACCCTGTAGTTCAGTCCTGTGGGTTCGACATCACGGTTCTTAAAAGGGCCACTATATTGCTTGTACAACCCGTATACTTGCGGGCTCATCAGGATTTTTGCCGCCGTTGCGGGGACTGGCAAGTGGTAAAATTTTTCTTAATCTTAGTGGCAATTCTATACAAACGTTGACAACATGTTCTTGATTTTATTTTTTTCAATATTTGCAGTTACCAAGGATACCCTTCTTGACATGACATCGTGGAACACAAATGGTTTAAATGGTGAATACTCATATTTTGTGAACCTTTTCACAGATTTTGGAGGACACCTGTTGGTGGCAACATTGTAACACATGCAACATATGTGGTGGTCAAGATGGCCATTGGGATGGCTGTTCGAATGCATACTCCCCTTCCCCGAGCCCCTACTATGATCCTTCTGTTGTTTTTGATGAATACGGGCATGCTGAAAATGAGGATTTGGGATGCCAAGACCGATTAGAAGACATGCTGAAACAACTCCTTGAGCAATCAGAAGCAATGAAGGAGACGGTGGCAACATTGATAAGTCAGGAAGAGGAGAATACAGAGACTCAAAGGGATGAGCGCTAAATTCACGGAGATGATTGCTGAGGCTGAAGCTTGTGATCATTGCGGGTGACAGTTGAAGGCAATAGCCAGAGGAAGTACAAGAGGAAGACAAGGGTGAATTTTCAAATGAAGCCCGACATTTAGAATCTCTTGAGTGTCCCCGTGATGAGCTCATACTTGTAGAAAACTCGTTCAGGGAGAAGAGATGGGTATACCTGCTGAAATACTGGAGAGATAGATGTTGATGCGGAGAGAAAGGGGTATACAAGTAAAGGAGGTCAATTGCATTGCGGTTTCAGAATCAAGGTGCATTGGACCTCACTCGACACATTTTTCTACCTTACGTTGGTTGACGACATAGAAATAGAGTCTTCCAAGCTGATGAGGCCACGTCGAGAGGAGGACCAAGGCCATATATTTATGAAATTTGTTGATTCTAATAGAAAAAATGACTTCACTTAAGGGAGGACCAATAAGCGTCAAGAGCGACATCTATTGCTTGGTCCTTACAATTTTTCACCACCACCCCAGGAGCCATAAAGAAAATTAGAGAAGAAATTAGGAGTGAGATTCATATCCTCAAGGCAGAGGAAAAAGCGGTGAAACGTAATACGTCATGCCGCAACGTAAGAATTAGGCGGTTGCTTGGAAGCAACCCAAGTAACCATAAGGTACCATTTTAATTTCTTGCATTTTATTGATTTTACGCATTTTTTATTGCTATTTTTGTTGTTTTGGTCGAAAGTTAAGCACAGATGAAGGGAAGTCTGATACCCTTGGAGGAGGAAGCTAACAAGCATGGAGAAAAGTGTAGGTGGAACACCCACCTTGGTAAGTTGAAGAAAACCATGTTGTTCATGGGCTAAAGGCCTCAGAAGTATTTCTCACCCTTTGTAAATGTTAATTTGATGCTACCTAATTATTTTTTTTAAAAAAAACGTGTTAAATTTTAAAAATTAAAAAATTTAAAATTCAAAATTTTTGTGCTTAACAAATTGTTGGTGAATGTAATGCTTGTGTGAAAAAGATTGGAAAGTTGAAATTTTTTTTTTTGTGAGTCAAGCATGAATTCATCACCCGTTGGTTTTTCTTTTCGGTTCTTTTCCGACGGGGTCTTTGGGCCGAAAAAATAACTTTTTATTTTTATTTTTATTTGTCTGTATATAATGTTTTAGTCATAGTTAGGGACTGCTTCCGACGATGGATGGATGACGACCGTCTTGAGGAAAAATTAGTCAATAGGTTTTGGTTGTTGAACCGTAGCTAATGGATGCTTGATATTCTGATTATGTTCTATATATATGATTGTAAGATGCAAGTATATGTTGTGTTGAAGCACGAATTAATATAACTTTATTTGGAACATAGGCTCTTAGATTTGACTCGATATGGTTGAAGCTTAATTTTAAATTCTTGTGATTAGCTGAGTAAGAGTCTGGTGAATGTGTCTTGAATTGAGCATGTGCAATGAGTGTAAGGTTTTTGAGTGATACATTGCTATTATAGGATTATCTAGAACTTGCTTGGTGTGTTTATAAAACAAAATGAAGGATACAAATTGTAGGGAGATGATTTAGGCATTTCTTTGAATGAACCTAACCTTTATCCCTCGTTTTACCTACCTTGAAATAATCCTAGTCAACCTCGGTAGACTAGCCTATTCTTAGATAAGTTTTGCAACATAAGCTTAACCATTTCTTTCCATTAGCCTTGAATTTGATCCAAAGCTCCTAAGCGTTAAGAAGAAAAATCTGAAAGAGGAAAGGAGTGAGAAGAATGAAAAGAAAGGAAAAGTGGAAGTTGTAAAGTGAGAAAGGTCAAAGGTGCACTTGGGTAAAAATGGTTGATATTGAAATGGGAGTAAAACAAATGAATGAAAAATAATTTATACAACTCCTTACTAATGAGCTAAAAGTGCCTAAAAGAAATGGGGGAGCAAAGAGGAAAAAGAAAATACGAAGAGATAAGGTGAAGTAAGGGAAGGGAAGTTCGCAATGAGGGCGTGATGTATTAAAAGCGCTTAAGGGAGATAGTCACTATTACTGATCACAATAGTACCTACCTACACCACAATTGCATTACAACCTAAAAGTCCTACTTGATCTTACATTCGTACATCCTCAAATTAGTGAGTACAGCACTAAAGACAAGCTTATGGGTCATTACATGGTGCATGTGAATTCTTTGTGAGAGTGAGTGAAATTCTATTTATGTACCACATGTTGTGATATAAAAAGTGTTTTTGCGTAGGCGAAATTGGATAACTCTCTTTCCGTGAGGCACATGTTTAATGAAGATATAATTCATGTGGGATCTCTTAATCAGTTGATTTGCATGAGTTTGCTTTGATTGAGAGTGATTCTTGAGGATTGAAAGTCTTAACATAGTTGTATTCATTCATTGATCAAAGCGTACGCCTTCTATTTTTAAGTTGTATCTTGAATAATCATCATAGTCGTATCTTGAATTGTCTTGTTAAATTAGTTATGTGTGAATCTTCATTTACATGAGAGGTAAAGGGTTGTTCGAGGGCGAACAAGATTTTAAGTGTGGGGTAGGTGATCATAGACATTTATATGCCAAATTGATACTCAAATGCATCGCTTTTGCCTTGTTTATCCAACAATGTGTATACATTCTCATGTAAATTGTACGGAAGTGTGATTTTATACTAACCAACATGATTAGCCGTTGTTTTGTAGGTTTGATGATTTTTGAGGAGCTAATCCATGAGTTGGTGAAGTAGAGGCTTGGAGGCGGAATAAACACGCAAACGGCGGCAAAGAGGAGGCCAAAACCAGCCCACCTGCGCGTCAACGCGTGCCCGGCGGGGCGGGCTGCCCCAGACAGCCCACCTGCTAGCGTTGGCAACGTGCCCGCGGCGGGGTGGCTCTAGCGACCAGGGTGTGCAACACCGCCAGCAGCATGCCACCCAGCTGCAGCGCGGCGGGAGGTGCTGCCGAGTCGATTACCGGGCACTTTCCAGTAGGCCTCCGCGTTTGGGCCATTTCACGGAGGCAATGCTCCGCGTTGCACTCCGTGACACGTTACTTTTTATTAAAGGGAAAAATTCCTACGATTATAAATAGCACACTTAGGTTTATTTTCATATTCTGACTTGGTGGAGCAGAGCACGTGGGTTACAGGCAGTTGAGGGCGAATTCTTAGGGGTTTTCTCTATCCCTTTCTTCTTTCTTTCAATTGTTTGCATGATTTACATTCATTTAACGATGTCCAATCCACAAATGAGTGGCTAATTCCTTTCTTGCTGAGGTGCGAACTATTGTATTGAAATATAATTATTGATTATCTGGTTGTTTCATCTTTTCTTCTATGGTTGTTCTATTTAATTCTTGTTCTTACTATGTTAATATCTGGCCAATGTTAATGTAAATCCAAAGTCGGTTTCACCGAGAGGGCAAGCTGGAAAGTTTAATGATCAATAGGACCTGATCTTTCTTGGTTTGGGAAAATTGTTGGGTTGTGTGTGTTCAAAATGGCCTTATGTGATCTTGGGTGTGGAATCGGTTTTGTATGGCTAGAACATGAATTTCTTCTTATCACGAAATGTAAAATTGGAAGGTTCATGATTCTTAAGTTGGGTTAAATACTTAATCCATAGGCATAAGTTCCGACTAGCAACCCGGAGGAAAAGATAAATCATGTATATCGATAATTGATTTCTTTACATGTTCGTTTTAGCCTCAACATGCTCACATCCGTAGTTTAGACTCAATTGTATAAATATTCTACTTTAGTATAAAATTAGTTTCCAAAATATCAAAACTTTTCTTTACCTTCATTGTCTTCATTATTAGAGTTATAGTAAATTAACACTTTCGAAAAGGTTTTACCACCTTAGTCAGTCCTGGGTTCGACATTCCGGTTCTTAAAGGAACACTATATTACTTTGTACAACCCGTACACTTGCGGGCTCATCAGTACCTACACTGAAGCTATCAAAGAACCAAGATGGGTAGATGTTATGGCTGGAGATTGAAGCTTTGGAGAATAATCATGCTTGGGACTTGGTTCCAATGCCTGAAGGAAGCAGCCTATAGGATGTAAATGAATTTACAAAATTAATTGTCGGGCTACGGGGAGAAGTTGAAAGATTCAAGACTAGGTTAGTTGCCAAAGGTTATAGCCAAAAAGAAGGTAGTGATTACCAAGAAACTTTTTCACCGGTTGTAAAAATGAAATCTGTTATATTGTTTAGCTATTGCAGCCATCAGCGATTAGCATACATCAAATGGATGTATATAATGCCTTTTTACAAGGTGATCTTGTTGATGAAATATATAGATACCTCAAGATTTTTGAGTCAGGGGAGAACACATGTAAGAAAGCATGTAGACTCAAAAAATCCTTGTATCGATTAAAACAAGCCCTAGGCAATGGAGATGCCCGGAGTTAAGCTGAGGCATTGATAAGCTTTAAGTTTCAGCAAAGTCAGCATGATCACTCCTTGTTCATCAAAAAAGGCTCAGAAGGTATCACTATAGTCTTGGTTTATGTTGATGACATGCTCATCACAGGTGATAGTCTAAAGCTGATTGAGGACACTGACATAATCTTCAAGGGCTTTCAAGATGAAAGACTTAGAGGAACTAAAGTATTTATTGGGCATAGAATTTGCAAGATCTAAGGAAGGGATTCTAATGCATTAAAGAAAAATGCATTAAATTTAATCATGAAACTGGTCTTGGAGCATCTAAATCTTCCATGACACTTATGAATATCAATGTCAAACTAACCACCAAAGAGTATGATGATCATGTATGTCAAGCTAGAAGAAGCAGAATCTCTAGATGATCAAGCTGCATATCAAAAGCTGATAGGTAAACTGCTATACATTACCATGACAAGACCTGATATATCATACACGGTGCAGAACTTGAGTCGATTTTTATAAGCTCTAGGAAATCACATATGGATGCAGCACTTAGAGTAGTCAGATATCTCAAAAAACAACCAGGCCAAAGAGTTCTTCTGTCCAGCAACTCTTCTAATGAAATTTTAACATTGATGCAGCCTTCATTCTAGAAAATCAGTAACAGATACTTACGTTAACTTGGAAATCAATCATCTATTTGGAAATAAAAAAGCAGGCTACCATCTCAGAAGCTCAGCGAAGCTGGTACAGGGTTAGCAGCAACTGCGGCTGGAATGGTGTGGCTGGTAGGGCTGATGAAACTAGACATTGAAGTTAAGGCTCAGTAGATTCATAGTGACAGTGGAGGCTGCTATGCAAATTGCAGCTAACCCCGTATTCCATGAGAGAACAAAGTATATTGAGATCGACTATCATTTCATAAGGGAAAAGATTATTCAAGATCTAGTGCTTCCCAACTACATATCTACTAAGGAACAACCTACTGACTTATTAACTAAAAGGTCTTTCCAATCCTCAACATGAATATCAGGCTCCAAGCTGGACTTCTCAATATATTTGCAGTACCTGGCGAGAATATCAAAGAAGGGGTCACGCAATCTGCCAAAGGTAGCAACTTGAAAGGGAGTTCATGAAGTTAGTTAGAAGTTAGTTAGAAATTAGTTAAATGAAGTAAGGGTGGTTAGCATCTTGATGATATAGCTATTAGCTATATAAAGACTTGATAGTTGTATCCTTGCCATACAACAAGAAATATAGAAAGTAAACACTTTCTCTCTGAAAAATTCTCTTTATGCTTTCTGCTGCTCATTCTTCTTCTTCAAGTCATTATCTTGTTAAGTGTTGTTGAATCTTCATTAAGTATTGTTGAATCTTCATTTAAACTTGAATTGCAAGAGAACTTGACCATACTGGCAATGGTGGAGAGGAGTTTGGAACAAAGGGATATGGACAAGAGTTGCTAGAAGAGCTAAAGGGAAGCTAAGCAGAGCTTACATCTGGGCTGTTATGGCAGCACTAAACTACAATATATGGAAGGCATGCAATGAAGCCTTATCGATTCTTAAGGAGGCGCACTCATTTACAATTTGCAGACAGTCCTTGCTTGAACAATACAGAATGGTGACCATGATGAAGCAGAGCACACATCACAGATGAAGATAGATAGAGAGGATACTGGTATAGGATAAGAAGAGTAGTATAATGTGTCAGGATTATTTCCTTTGTTCTTAGATAGGTAAGGGACAAGTTGTAAATTGACATTGTTGGGAGATGAATAGAATGTAGATTGTTCGACAAAAAAAAAAAAAAAAAAAGAAGTTGTTAATGGGGTGCAAAAATGAAAAAACAGAGGACCGGGATAATATAAGTTTCCAACCACTGATCAATAATGCAGAGAAACAATTCCAAACTGTAAATAGTAATAGTAGGTAAACTAGATGGATGGCCCTAATGATATCCAACATTGTGAGATTAATTTCACTGTGGTTCTATTATATAATAAGATTATCCAAATATATGAAATATCATAAAAAAAATTATATTAACATAATATACTATATAAATTCATTTGTAGAATAAAGCTATTCAGTTACATTCTTTAAGTTTGCTAGAAAGACAAAAACAACGAGATTGTTCGCAATCACAAATACATTTGCCAGTTATAGATTTACTATCAAAGTGTGCACCAACACTCAGTATTTGTGTATTCCCGAGAATAATCTCGACTTTCAGATCCACCTGCCGAATGAAACTTGCCAAGAGAAACTAGGATATTGAAAGAACAAAATAACTGTAATGACCTTTTAAAATTTTGCACATGGATTTTGCAGTACACTGAATTAACTTGAAAGAAAGGAAACAGTACCTTGTATGTCTAAAGTGAATCATCCTATGATCTAGTTCTGCTGAGCCTTCAAGAATTTGTTAAGTTTTAGACCAACCAACTTCGTGCATTGGATCTTCAGGGAGTTTCTGTACAGTAATTAAATGATAAGTAGTTAATGTTAGTCAATATTATCATCTCAAATAATGTCTGTAGTAGACACACGAACCCTATTATCAAGACTATTGTGCATTACATTCATGCAGGATAAAAAAAGAAATAAACCAAGGCAGATATCTTTTATTATCTTAACAATCTTGGAATTGTAGTCAATAGTTCCATTTTGCAACATGTCGCGATCGCTAGCTAGTCCCTTAGGACTCATGATGGGTAGCTGGAAAAGGAACATAAAAGCAAACATTAGTTTATTGAATTTAACGCAAAGAAAAATGCCGACAAGTGTCTATTTATAAGGTCCTAAGTTCCGCAACCCACATCTACAGTGCAACAAGTAAGTAATAGTGACGTGCAAATTATCATGCAACCCATTTTTTTTGTCTTTCTTTAATTTTGAAGGAGGAACATATATAAAGGTACTTTCCTTATGATAATATATAATGAAGGTTGAACATTTAGATTTTTGGGATGGACACTTCTCCATTAATTATCAATGCATATTTAGATGTGCGGCATGTGAATTTTTAAATATGAAAGACTGAGATTATTTTTTTAGCTAGTTCTCTATTTTTATTAATGATAGAAGTTTTCTAGCAGTTACTTTATTAATTAGAAAAGTACTCGCCTCACTTTTTTACCCATCAAAATCTATTTTACTCCTCTCATGACAAGTAACGAAAAGCAACATTAAAAGGTATGTACTTTGATAAGAAAAAAGGCTGACATATTTGTTTTTCCTCTATACTTAAATATTGTTTTAGCTGCTCGGAGACATTTAATAGGAATAAAACTTGGTTAAATTTCTTGCATGTGAAAATTAAAAATTAAGGTTATAAATTGATAAAATAGAAAACACAATATTAACTCAAAGTAATAGACTAAGGCCTCGTTTGGTATAAGGGATAAAGAATAAATAGTTCAAAATTAATTTTTGAATGATTTATCACATTTGGTTGAGAGATAAAATCTCGAGACTCTTATTTGGGTTAGTTATCCCAAAATTATGATGTTATTTTTCATTGAGGTGAGATAATAATCCCGAGATAACTAATTCTGAGATATTAATTTGGTGGGAGGATTCTCAATTTATATTATGAAATTCTTGGAAATAATACATCAAACCATCATCCACTCAGACAAAATAAAAGTTCAAATTCTTAAATTATTGTATTAGACCACCAAGTCATAAAAGCAAAACAAACTTCAATGGATAAGAAAAATTGAAATAGATCAAAGTCCATCATTGTCTTGAAACAGTCAAGATTCTTGATTTCATGAGTTATTCATCCGCCAAAAAAAAAATACAATAATAAAAAGAATTCATGATAAAAATTAGAAAAAAGACTTTAATACTTTACTTAAATAGCACGATCATGAGGAAGAGAACAAGAATTTTGTAAAATGTTGAAAGAATGAAAACTTGAAGGTTCCTGTACACAAAAAATAAGATCAATGAAAAAAAATACTTGACAAAATATTTTTACATTTAAATTAAAAAAATATTTAATTACCGTCAGCATTTGAGTAAAACTAGGATATGCCATCGAAGAGAAGATAATTCCTAATTGTAGGATAAGTTGCATCAGCTGTATGGCGGCACTTATATTAGAATTGTAAATAGTGTTTCACTAAATGTTGAATCCTATCAACACAAACAAATGAGTAAAAATGAATAATTGTATAATTTCTTATCTATTACCCTCACATTAAATTTAAAATGCTCAATTACACGATTGAAATGACTAGTATTATCAAGTCCAATAGTATCATAAATTTGTGTAGATCCATCTTGGTGTGTGGGGGCTCGACTTTTTCCTCAGGCTTTCTTCTTCTTACAATTTAACTCCAAGACAACCTTTGATTCTCCCTTTTGTATGATTCAATCCATCTTTCTTTTAAATTTTTTTTGGCTCGTGTCAAAATTTTCTTGTCATTATGTTCTTTTTGTATGCTCCTTACCTGGCTACCATCAGATGGACTTGCAACCTCCATAATTTGATCAACTTTTGAACTTAGCTCATTAACATATCTTACAACTAGGTTAAAACCTTCATTTGTTTCAGAAGCTTTTGTTGCTATTCTAACAAATATAGGACAAAGAGATTTATATCGATTCATTTGCATCAACTTCAGATCTTCTTTCATATCTTGCCTGTCAATTTTTTTTATGTTATCAACCTTTGCATTTTTCATCTACCTCTTCAAAATGTACACAGATGAAATTCTTGTAATTTCTCTCACTACGTCAAGAATTCTTATTGCATGACAACAAAGTATACCCATGGACTCAAACTTCATGCAAGAACAAGATATTGTATAACCTACCTCTTCCACCTTGACAATACATTCTCGGGCATGTCCATGTCTGCTAACCATGTACATGATAAATGAATTATTTTTTCACAACTGTTCACCCTAATTGATAAGATACTCATATATTCATCTTGAAATTTTATATAAATATTTGGTGTATATACTTCTGTAGCATGAACTAGAATAGGTACCTCCACTTTTAGCACCGGCAACCGTTGTGATGCTTTACAATTGTTGTAGCTCATTATACTTTATCTCAACGACGTGATCATAATGCTTAAAAAACTGCACCAAATTATGATCGACTTCCAAGTAATCCTTCAAAATTCACTATTTAGACTCTCAATCAATTGTGTGCTATTCATACCACCGAAAAAAAATATTTTTCATATGCTGCAAATAACATTTTTCTCAATGCATATATTCCTTACAACTATCCATTTTCACGTAGATTATATCTATCAAACATATTATTCACGCATCTAAAAATTCTTCTTCATCCTCATATTCATAAATGCATTTCCTAAAATCACCACGGAAAGAACATACCTTTTGTATACTTGATTAAGATGTTTAGCTGCATTTTGCTCCATGTGCCAAACACACAATCTATGATGAACTTCAAGCATGACAAGTAGCAATGACCTTACTCATAGCAAGATCTTAATCTATATAAATTGCACATGATTTTTCTTCTAAGGCCTTGCTTTAAAAAATATTTCAAACAACCATTGATAAGAATCAGAAGTCTCGTCATACATTAATGCACCTCCAAAATTACCATTTTTCTATGACTATTCCATCCCACAAAGCTAGCCAGAGGTCACCATATTCCCTATGGAAAAGGCATAAATCCCCCCAAAACTTATCCGCGTAACTGAGTTTAGCACTTTAACTTTACGAGCATTTATTTACCACCCTATTTTAATCAGAAGTGAATTAATAACTCCTTAATAAGCGACGTGGAAAATTTTTAATTTTTTTTGAAAAGCGCGTGAGAAGAGCAAAAATAATATTAAATATGATTTAGGCTTATCCACGTGTCATCTTCTAATTGGATAATGCAATTAGCTATATTTGGTTATGTTTTCTTTATTTGTTATTTCTTTCCTTTTTTTCTTTCTCTTTCTTCTTCTTCTTCTTCTTTCTAATCTTACATTTCTCTTTCTTGCTTTCTTCTTCAACACCACATTAAATTTCTCAATATCTTTTCTCATTTTCATATTATTCTCTTCTTCTTTTTTTATTTCTTTAAAGATAAATATGTTTGATAGGTTTAATAGTAGCAACATAATAAAATTTCAAATTATTTTATAGGTTGATCACTATATATGTGGAGTTTGGTTGACAGAAAAATTATTTTCCGATACCATTTTTGATAAATTGAGCTATATATGTTTTCTTTTGAAACACTGATAAAACACTTTTTCTTCGATCTTTCCTCTTTCTTAATCGAAATAAGATCTATAAGTTGAGATTGAAATTGTCGCACTCACGGAAAAATCGGAATTACGGTGACTTTTCTTTCTTGATTGCGATTGTTTATCTCATCTATAAACTATCTTATTGAAGCTCTTTCAATTATAAGCGAGGTATGAGTGTGTATGTTGTAGATCACAAAATTAAAAGAAAGTTCTGCCATGAATATGTCATGGATATGGAAAGAAAAATAAGGAAAAAGAAGAAGAAAGGAAAATTTACCAAAAAATATAAATAAATGATGAAAAATAAAAAATAATTTAAAAAATGGTGTTATGCAAGTGTCGGACGCGTGTATAACACTCATATTCAGTAATGTAGGATTATTTTTGGGAGGGTATTAATTCACTTCTGATTAAAATAGGGGGAGGTAAATAAACGATCGTAAAGTTAAGTGCTAAACTGAGTTATGTGGACAAGTTTGGGGGGATTTTATGCCTTTTCTCATTCCCTATTTGTTCGATAAGTGGTATCAAACGAAAGCACGTCTCCAAAAATCTCATAATTCATAATTATCTTTGAATCTGTTCAAAATATATTTTTGATCACATCATCAACATCTAATTGTCTTTAAAAAGAGAGAAGGATCATCCATTCTCTTCTTTTCAAAATACTCCAATAATGCTCCTGAATAAAAAAAATAAAATAATAAACGTGCATATCTTTCAAACTAATAAACTAAGTTTCATAATGATAATAAAACTTGAAAAAATATCATATATTATGGAAAACATATTACAACTACACCACCTTTCATATTTTTGTCATTTCGTTCGAAGATAATTTTACGATCTTGCTTAGTATAACTCAAAATTTTCTCAACCTCCGGCTGAAGACTCATGAAATCATAAGTTGCTTTAGACATTAATCCGGCATCTTCTACCATATCAATTTTTTGAGCTTGTACTTCATTTATTGTTCTATGAGATGACAACATGTGAACTATTGATGGAGGGACAACAGTATGATTATGTTCAAGTTCAACTTTAGTAATTTGATACTTTTCCGATGCTTGACGTATAACAACAATATGAGCTTGACATCCAAATCTAGTTTCTCTCAAGTAGATTTTTAACTTGTGGAGTGTTGGGCACCATCTCCACGAAAACTTTCTTTAGATAAGTAATCTTTCTTGAAGTTACATAACCTAATATTTTATTTGTGTTTATGTACTCTTTACTAGTACTAAAATAAATTTTCCATACTCGTTATAAAATTGATTGCATCCTCATCACTGTCAAATTCAACCCCAAGTTTAGGTTTAGAAATACCATTGGGACTTATTTTATAGAATTTCTTCTGGTACAAGATCATCCCATGCTTTTCTTAAAGTTATCCGTATACTTTAAAAAATAACAGAAATACATATTAATTTTTGTACGAAATAATTAAAAAACATATGTATAGAATAGATTGAACAATAGGAATCAACTCAAAAAAAAAAAAATTATTATATAAATAATTAAATATTCACCCGACGATTGAAAATAATAGATTCGAAATTTTATCTAAATATGTATAAAAAAATTGAGAGAATTCAAATCAAAATCGAAATTAAAATTTTAAAAAATTGATAATTTTCATGTTAATTTATTAGGTCCTGTAAAAACTAATATTGAATTGGCAAGGTCTAAGTTAAAAGTATTGCTAATCAAATTTAATTCAAATAAACAATTAGCAAAACTTTTAAAATGTATATATATCAATAAAAAGACAAAGCCTGACAGTAAAGTTAACCAAGTTTTGTTCTATTAAATAGTACTCCTAGCAATTAAATAATATTTAAGTATAAAGGAAAATAACAAATATGTCAGCCTTTTGTCTTGTCAAAGTACATACCTTTCAATGTCTGCTTTTCGTTACTTTGGCGGGATAAGAGTAAAATAGATTTTGGTGGGTAAAGCGGGGGCGGGTACTTTTCTAATTAATAAAAGTAACTGTTGCAAACTCTACCATTAATAAAATATGTAATAAAAAATAGAACAAGCTAAAAAAGTAATTCCATCCTTTCATACTTAAAAGTCCACATGTCAGGCATCTAAATATGCATTGATAATCTGAGTTAGTTCACGGAGCGGGAAACCGATCCTTAGATTTTTTCTACTGAATGCCAAAAGTTTTTGCAGCTAATATAGTGATTTTACTATATATGTTGAAATTTACTTTAAGTTATAGGTAATCATTAGCTTAATAATTTGCCTAGTTTAGAAAAATTGAATTTTAAACTTTTGATAGGTTTTTAATTGTTGAGATGTTTTAGGTTTTTGAATTTTAAATTATGCAAATTTTGTGTTTTACATTGTCTATTTAAAGCCCTCATATTCTTAATAAAATTATTATGAGACATTTTCAACTCTTTTTACTGCACTACCTTTAAAAAAAACCAACGGTGGTATCGAGCCTCATTGATCTTACGAGATCTTTGTGAGTCCATCTAAAGAACCATTTTCAATCGATTTTTAACCCGCGCTTATTTTCAACGTGCAGAGCTACTTTAAACCAAATCAATTTTTAACCAATATTAATTTTTTAACCTATTTTCAAACATGGCAAACAACAATCTCTCTTTCAATGCCTCGCAAATTCTTACTGACAAAACTATCAGATTTGACCGGTAGCCAAATATATTTTGAAACCAATAATCTATATGGAATGTTGTGTTGGACAAAAAATCTTTGCAACAAGTTTTTGCAAATCCTACAACTGTCTTTCAAAGAAAATAATGTTATTAAGGATGCTTTTTATGCACAAACTCAAAGAAAGAAAAGAAGAAGAAAAAGAAGATACACATTACAAAAGTGTGCAAATTCAGAGATGCTCAAACAATCATAGAACAAACAATAGAAGCAGAAATTGAGGAAGATAACTTTTTTTAAATTGCAGGAACTGAAGCAAGGAGGAATGTTGAAATTTATTTTCAGTTATCGCACTAATTATAGCATAATAAGTTGCTAGTTTTAAAAAATTTAAAAACAGAAAAAACTCTACCTGATTTTTTGTAAAATTTAATATTAAGATTAATATAATAATATTAAAAATATTTTTATTTTAAAATTGAGCTATTTAAAACCTTTATATGTAATCAAATTATTAGAGACATTTTAAACATTCTTTTGGTGTCACCTTTAAAAAAAACCAACAATATAGATGGAAAAAAAGTCTAAAAAATGTGATTATGTAGTTTTAATCTAACAACTCACGTTTTTAGTAAAGTTAGAACATGTGATCAACTATTTGACGGTGAAAGACAGACTTAACTATTTCGGCTAATATTTCAAACTTTAACAAATTCAAGTGCTTTCAACCTAAGTCATAATGTTGCAGCAGGTATAACATTAAAATTGATAAAGGGGAAACATAAAGGGATTGATATTATTAACTACTCATAATTGCATTCTTAATCTATTTGAAATGAAATAATTAATAGGACTTCTCAATTGTCCTTCCCTACTTTTGTTATTAGCAATTCCTGGAGAGAATTTTAGCCAACACTAGGAAAAGACTAAGACCAATCCCTACATGGAAGATTGTACGTTCAGTGAATGATCTCAGTACAATTACTCTATCAAGATCAACGCGACGAAGCTTCTCATCTTCTGGTAAAGAAAACTTAGGAGGAGTTGTTAGTACAAGAAGGATGATAATAGCTTTCTCCATTCTCTCTGTATGCTCAAGTAACAATCTTATGGAACCCTAGCTATGCTGCTAACTTTAGTATTTAGTGGAGTAAGCAACAAGCTAAGAAATTCTAGTGCACTCTTGGATTGGATTCACAATTGGTGGTAGATATGATAAAGGAATGGGCAAACCTCCAACATGAAGCTTAAAGTGGTTATTGAAGACATCTTGCAGTATGAATTCCACTATCAGCCATTGCTACAGGGAAGCTAATTATAAAACATGTTGTGTTGGCAAGAAATTGAGTACAATTGAAAAACAAAATATCTTTAGGTTGAGGCGAGGATATCTCGTTCTCTTTAAAGAGATTCAAGTTCACTGCAACAAAACTTTACCGGTCAGCAGTAATCTTCTTGACTTATCCCACAGGATACAACAACTTAGCAACACTGTATGACTCAACAAACTCTGGACAAGTGTTGAGTCTAAGCTCACTAAAGAACACTTTCCTTTAGCTAAATAAAAAATCTCTCTTTTACTCACTTTCTTTCGCTCTATGTTTTCTTCTTCTACCACACAATACCAAGACTACCACCATTTATAGGTGAAGAATTCTTCCTTATAAATGGAAGAATGTGGATAATAAGTGGGTAAGTAATGGGAGAATTATGCCTTATAGATTACATAGGTTACAAGACATAATGAGATAGAATAATGGGAATGGAGGTTATGGAATAGTAAAGGTCACATCATCACCATGAACTATGAGAAACAAATAATTTTTATAATATTAAAATGCTCTAAAATTCCAAACATGTTGTAATAATTAGGCCCATATATGTTATAATTGAAGGATATATCTAAACTAGCAGTTGGATAAAATATATGAAGATGTCTAGTATTAAAATTAGGTATAAGAAAGACAATTTTGTTTTACTAGTTAAGGACTTATTTGTTGGCTGGCCAGAAGGCTTTTTCCACATAGGATACACAAAATCTTGTATATGGGCGTAATAGATCACATATTATTAAAACGTGTCATGTTTCCGTGGAGACTGAGAAGCTAACCTGAAAAAGAAAAATCCTACTGCTAATCATGTCTCGAAGAAGCTGCAAAAACAATCTTCTTCGCTACTCCTATTTCCAAATAGGAAATTAGACACCATCAAGTATCTACATCTCTTTGTAAGACATCCAACATCTTATCAAAAGATTTTTTTTTTTTTTTTAGTAAATTACATCTTTAAGCTAAGAAGAAACAATCATTTTCCAGTAAATTACCTCATCCACTTCTATTCTGCTAGGCTCATTTAGAAAAAAAGTCTAAACTATCAACTGATAGAGTAGTATATGTTATCACCATTAATCTAGGAGAACCTTAAAAAGTTTTTTGATTCATTTAGGTCTAAATATAGTATAGAGATCGAGAGGGAGGTTTGCTTTAGGGTGACCTGGGCTAACAATAAACAGTAAGTGGATGAAAATTTAGAAATCCTAGCAAAAAGACCAACTACTTCCAAATAATTATGCATCATTCATCATTCAATTCATGTAATCAAATTTGTGTACTTCAAAATAATGACACAAATTTTAGTTACAACTTTTACGTGCTAAATAGATCAGTGAGTGAAATGTAATCATTGACAATCTTTCTAACTAAATAAGATTATTGCACAGACAAAATCCAGCAATCAAATCAAATAAAAATTTAGTCTACTATTTTCATCTGAAAGAATTAAAAGATGGCTTTAATTTGTAGTCAAAATAACAACTAAGACTTAGACAGACATGCCCTTTCTCCAACCTTATTCTTTGAAATAACAATTCTTGCACCTTTAATTTTTTGTTAATTTGTTCGATTGGAATTAAATTTAATATATCATCTGATAGCTCATTTTCTATTTAGGGTTATATCTTATTTATTAAAATTTTAAAATCAATTTATTTTAATATATATATATATATATATATATATGTATATATATATACGGTGTTTCTCAAAAAGTTTTCGATGAAAAACGGTTTGTGTTTGGCCAATAAATTTTAAAAACACTTGAGGAGTAATTGGTGTTTGGCCAAACTTTTTCAGAAATGATTCTAGATTTATTTTCTCAAAGTACTTCTAACTTTATTTTTCTCAAAGTGCTTTGAAAAGAACTTGGGGAAGCTACTTTTAGCTTATGAAAAACATCCTGTACTACTCTTCAGACACTTTTTTTTTTAAAAAAATATGTTCTCGACTGTTGGCCAAGCACGGGAGGTTAGAAGTGCTTATTTTAAAAAAATGAGGTGTTTGGCCAAGCTTCTAGGAGAAAATAAGTGCTTTTAGGGAGTAACAAAAGCCCTTTGTTTTCCAGAAGCTAAAAAGCAACTTCTCTAAAAGCAGTTATTTGAAAAGCACTTTTCTGAAAATATACACCTTAAAGCAGTTTTTAAAAGTTTGGCCAAATACTAATTGCTATTCAAAGTGTTTTTAAATTTATTGGCCAAATACAAACTGTTCTCACCAAAATTACTTTTTTTGATAAGCATTTTGAAAAAAACACTTCTCTGTCAGCTAATTTGAAAAATTTGACCAAACGGACTACTAATCTCTAAAAATTTGATCAAACATGCTATTAATTTGTGTTTTAACACTTTAGTGGAGTTTCTTGCATACTGCACCACTAAATTGGGCATACTTCTCCGCTTTGTATTTACTTTTAAAAATTAATGTGATATTTATACTATTGTCATGTAAAGTTTGCTCACTGTTTTAATTAATAAAAACACAACAATTAGTATATGTTTATCATATATTATAATACGCGTTTTGCGTGATTACAAAGAAACGCAAATAGTATATATAATTATCTTTTTCATTTTCACGATAATTTTTTCTTTGCTTAGTGTCAATTTTTTTTAAAACTAACAAATGGTACTATTGAAAGTATTCTCACAATAATTTGACATCTTAGCAATTGATTAAAAGAAAAATAATTATTATTATCGTGATATATCAATTTTATATCAATTTAATGAATGAATGATATATATTTGCATATAGATTTTCATCACTAATTTTTGATTAATTAATATACAATTCCTATCTCTTTTCTTTTTGATCGAGGGCAATGAAATCTCAGGTCCTCAATGTCACACCTCCGTCTTTGGGGTATGACTGACACCCTGGTGCCCTACTGTGGACCTGGAGTACACTAGACCGGCGAGCCTAAACACTTACAGTGCACACAGGCGCTGCTGGTTATGGAATCAACGGGCTATATAAAGGCTTTAAATACAGCCCCCGGCCGGGCCTGGGCCTGCCCACCTATACAACTACAACAACTAACAGAACCACATCCAATATACAGAGGAACTGCGGGCCGATAAGGCCATGCTGTCTAGTTACTTCTAATCAAGAAAACAGGAGCTAAGCTGCTGCGTGACCGTGGAGTCATCACTACCAATGAATAAGGCTCCACACGGTCATCATAAGCAAGCTAAGACATGCGGCCTCACACGACCGGTATAACTAACCACAGAGAGAATAAACAATCTACAGAAGAAGACTCTAAGAATACTAATAAGATGGTCAGGACTGGGCCCGACCTACCCATAACATGCAACAAAAGAGATAAACCTCTGTTTGTCTAGCTCCGGATGTGGTGATGACTCTATGTCTTGGCTGAAATCCGCGAGTATCGGCTCGTCTATGAGTACCTACAAGCAAGTAATGCAGCGCCCCAAACGGGCGTCGGTACAGCAGTACCGAGTATACCATCAAAGGCGAACATAGCGAAGATAAGCAATAGTATAATAGTTAAGATAGCGGAAAATAGCTAGGAAACATCGGGGATGGAGAAATCTGAAATAGGCTTATACGCATGCTTGAAAAGCAAAATTGAAAGTCATACACATTACAGCGACGTCCTGCTATTTATTAATCTAATAAATAACACACACACACACACACACACACATATATATAACATACAAGGACCTATATAGCCCCATAAGCCGGAAGGTTACTTAGCCAACACGCAATCTATATACCACCCTACCAGAGTCAAACCATCAAAAATAAAGTCACTCCTCCCACTAGCCTACTAACTCGAGCACCTCTACGGCCCCTGGGTATGCAGCTTGGTCTCTCTGAGCCCCTGACTATAATTGTATCTGACTCAGGAGGGCTCGTAACTGTATCGATATTTGTATACGTCATGTCTTTGTGCCTTAGGCGCAAGCGCTCGATAGAATTTATCTTTGTAATGCTGATAAACTTTGATATGGGGAATGCCATCCCATCGCCGTCCTACTGCCCAGATAGCATGCCACTCCTTGGAGTGACGTATCCTCACCCTCTGGCGGGCGAGTCGACACAACTATTAACCTTGGGGCGGCAAAGAAGCTCTAAGAACACCACATAAAACAACCATGTCTCAATAAACAACAATAATCACATATAACATGTATATTAAATCTGAAAATACTATCCATGCTTTCGATATTCTATTAGATTCTTTAGTGGATTAAAGCCCAATTTGGTACTGATGCGAAATGATATCATTTAATACTGATTTACTGACTTTTATTCTGGATATGACATCATAACGCAAACATACTTAATACTCGGCCACGGGACTTCGCCGGAATTTATTATATTTCACTATACTAGAATTACTAACTTGCCGAAAAAACTAGCTTTACATACCTCAGTTGTCGGCTTCCCCGCTAACTGGCGTAACTCGATCAATATTCAGCTGTTTCTTTAACTGTATTTACATTCATAGAAATTAGAACTAAATTCATCAATATTCTGGAAGAAAATGCTACTTTGAATATATATATAGCCCAAACTTTGACTTATTGAAAAACAGCCGAAAACCTCGCTTTATTTCAGAAAGTCAGAGAGAGAGAAATACTCACTTTAGGACTAGGAATATATTGACACTAATTTGGAGCAATTCCACTTACCTTAGCTCGATAGGACGACTGTTTGCTGGTCAGATTTCACGAAACTAAATTCGTAGGAATGCTCCTTGCAGCTTAATACCTCACTACCAAAGGTTAATTCGAGTTTGGAACGCGTATAATGGCGTAATCAGATAGAAATTTTAAAGAAACCTTTGTGCCCTCTGTTCTCAGCTGTTTTCTCTGTTTACTCTCTGGAAATTATAGAAATTAAAAATGATTAAACCGAAGGGAAGGTTTATATACCAGGCACGGACATGACACCAGGTGAAATCGCTTCGCCAGCGGAGGTCCTCCCTCCGTGGCACGCTGCCATCGCGGAGGGTTCTGCTGATTTCTCCACAGTGGTTCGATGCAATGTTCGTCGGTCTTTCCCCGGGCCTTTCTAGCATGTATGACATTCTACAACTGTTAACCAACATGCTAATAGACATCAATATAACATAGGGAATTTACGGGTGTAACACTCAATTCATAAACAAATGTCATATTTGTAATAAAAGAGCTTGTTATTTTTCAAAATCAATTGGGGAACTGAATAGTTATAAGTATTCATAGATTTTAATTAAATTCCATAAACATAACTTCGTTAGCAATTAGTCTACTTCAGCACCCTTATTTACAATATACAAAATTTCATACTCAACAAAAACTCATTGAGGAAGATTCTAGTTTTCAAAGAGCGTGAGTGGAATTTACCTTTTCAAGAATGATACATTTAGTAGACATCAATTGGATTTTACATCAAATGAGATATGAGAAAAATAACTAAACCTATTTACTTACTTAAAATATTTTAATTAATAAATAAAAAATGAGGAAAATATTTTAGTGTCATACAACATTAAACTAAACATTTAAGTATTGCTTTTGTTTTTGCTACAAAAGATGGGAGATTATTTTATGTTTGAACATGCGTGTGAAACTGAAAACAAATTGGATCAACAATCTTATATGAATCACTAGATAACAATGAAGAGTTGAATTGAAATACTAACCTCTTGAAGCTTTCACACAACGCGTCCAACTCGCTTTCGAGTCTATTTGATCTTCTACTATGTCCTCAATAATCTCGAGTGGGAATACTTGTGGGAAAGTACTGCTTCTCAGAAATGGTATCTCTTTCAAGAAAGGAAAAAACCCTATTTATAATCACATTTTTAGGGTATAAGTATAATCCCAAAAACATATAGTATTCCTATTTTCTTGTATGTTCACGTTTTTAAGGGTGTAAGGCAAGCGTGTACTGTTTACCTTTATGAAGTTGTCAAAATCTTGGCAGTTTTACCACTTTAAGAAAATAAGTTTCTTCCTTTTTCAAGTTCTTTAATTAATGAGGGCATAGCAGGGATACAAATTTAATTGGTGGTTCAATTATGGTATTAATTCAAGAGCAATGAATGAATTAACCTACTATAATAAATCATAGATTATTCTACTAAATCCATCAATTGCACTCCTTGGCTAATTTCAAAATCAATCATTAAATTCTTATTTAACTCCCCATATTAAGATTACAGATACCAACCAATCGAATTAAATTTCTGACTATTTAATTCATTGATCAATTTAATCCTTTATTCAAACGCTTAACTTATTTCATGCGCGGATACAGAATCCACTTGTAGAGTTTTCACATGAAAACTTATAAGCAATCATAAAGAGGTATCATCAATCTCAAGGTCGAGACATGGATTCCATCAACTAACTATTATTTCACAAATATCATTTGTCATCATCCAACCTATCGAGACATTTTAACTCATTGAAAGAGTTTCACCCTTTGATAGATCAAAACAACAAGCCAATGACATTGATCATAATAGTTATACCAAGATTAAGAGTATAAGTACAATTAATGATCTAGGAATTTGTTTTACTAAGTTAGACAAAAACTATTCTCTACTTGATCCGTTCAATATATACAAAATGTACTAGCACAAGAAGTTGCAATAATATAATTTTCATAATCAAGATAAATTATATTTAATCTGTACTACAATCATCTCAGGTGAATTTTTCCAATTCTCATCTTAGATTGTGAACATATAAAAACTTTATACTTATAAGAACCGATGATTTAATCTTCTTCATATAAGCTAAACTCTACACACTAAACCATATACTATATAAGTAAAGGACACACATGCAAAATCAATCTATTCAAAACAAGACTTTATTAATCCAACAAATAAAATGAAAGTCTTACATAAAAACCCAAAACATAACAATATACTAAACACATGAGTTAATACTATATCTAACAATCTCCCACTTAGACTCATAACCATGCACCAATAATTTTAATGCCTATTCCTTTTACATGCTTATCAAAAGACTTCTGTGACAAGCTCTTTGTAAATGGGTCACCAAGTGTTCTCGATGCAATCTTCAAAACCTTCACATCTCCTCTCTGAGTTATGTCCCGAATTAAGTGATATTTTCTCTCAATGTGTTTTCTTCTTTTGTGACTTCGTGATTTCTTTGAGTTTGCAACCGCACCACTATTATCACAATAAAGTGTAATTGGTGCTTCAATTAAAGGAATCCTCCAAGCTTTTAGGAAGTTTGACAAACAACCTCCTTGAGTTTTGCCTCGAGAGGCAGCTACATACTCAGCTTCCATGGTGGAATCAGCAACACATGATTTCTTGATACTCCTCTAACTTATGGCTCCACCTCCTAAGGTAAACACATATGCTGAGGTAGATTTTCTAGTCTCTATTAGGCGAAAATCTGAACTGTATACCCAACGGGCACGGATCACCTAAGTAAGAAAACCAACATATAATCCTAGTCCTTTTTAGACACTTGATTATATGTAGCAGTCCCCATATGTTCATTCCCATGATTTGACTGAAGTATCTACTAACCATGCCAACAACAAAGCGGATGTGGTCTAGTACATAGCATATCATACATGAGACTCCCAATAGCGAAGCATAAGGGATCAACCTCATCCTCTCCAATCTCGTCAACCGTTTTAGGAGACTGATCCTTCAATAGAAATTCATGCCTAAAGGAAGAACATCCCTTTTTGAATTTTTGCATATATAAACACAGTAAGAATTGTATCAATACAAAGCGTTTGAGACAAACTGATATCCTTTGCTTGCGATCTCACATAGGCTTGATCCCAAGGATATGGCTTCAGCTACCCAAGTCTTTCATATCAAAACATGAGGACAACCACTCTTTGACCGATTTCAACATGCTCACATTATTTCCTATGAGCAAATGTCATCACATACGGAATAAAAAAAGCTACTTTATCTCCCTCCACTTTTTATATATGCATGACTTGTTCTCACGACTTCAAGAACCAAAATTCTTAATCAGATTGTCAAAACAAGTATTCCATGCCCTAGATGCCTGTTTCAACCCACAAATGGATCTTTTCAGCTTACACAACATGTGCTCATTTCACTTTCCACGAAACCCTGCGGTTTGTGCTATATATGCACTCATCAAGACTTCCATTAAGAAAAGCCGTCTTGACATCCATCTGCCAGATATCATAATTATATTGAAGCAATGGATAAGAGAATTATGATGTAGTGGAAACCGGCCGAAAAGGTTTTTCTCATAATCAATTCCTTATTTTTGAGTGTCCCTTTTTGCAACAAATCCTAACTTTAAAAGTCCGCACTTCTCCATCACCCCTCTATGTTTCTTATAGATCCATCTACAACCAATGAGTTTTACTTCTGCAGGTGGTTTTTACAAGATCTTCAGACTTGATTGGGTATATAGACTCCATTTGATTTCATAAGCGACTATCCATTTTCAGCATCATATCTTGTAGTGCTTCGGCGCTTCTGGGGTTCGGTATTAGGCTTTTTAGGGATTCTATCATAAGATTCTCCAAGAGTGCAAACCGAATGGGTTTCAATAACTCTCCCACTACGACGACTCACTACAAAGATCATTAATTTGATCTTGCGGTGGAGTTTCCACAACATCACTTTCGGGAACTAAATCCTAATTATCACGAACTTCTTCCCCAAGCACAGGCTGCTCGACATTACAGGCTGGTCAACATTGCTCACTATCTTGAGGTAGTGAGATCTGACCTTTGCACTTGCCTCCGTTGCTCTGATATCTCTCCTACTATGATAATGGAGTGGTATGTCAATGCCTTGTGGGATTTGTTCTTGAGATACATCATTTGTTATTCTATTGTTCAAATCCTGTAAAAGCCCAGGTTTACTTCTCGGAACATGATTTATTAAATAGTCCTCTTCCGACTTGGCATTTGTTGTAGTAATGACCTTCTTTTCTTTAGGACAATAAAACAAACCACCTTTCATCCTTTTGGATATCCAAAGCGAAGACATACTTCTATCAGGAAGTTCCAACTTATCACTTTTTCCGTTTTGCTGTAGCATGTGTACTGAACAGCGTATACGAATGTCTTAGACCGAACTTTCATCGATTCACAATTCTATTGGAGTTAAAGGTACTGATTTGGAAGGGCAAGTTCAATGGTAGTTTTCCGTGTCTAATGCATACCCCTAAAGGAAGAAGGCAAATCCGAATAACTCAACATTGATCTCTTACCATTTTCAAAGAGTCTGTTTCTTCTCTCATACCATTTTGTTAGAATGAATGAGTGAGATGTAATTCCAAAATCGTGGTATTTAATGAATTGATGAAAGGTATTACCACCACAATCAGATCGTAATGATTTAATATGTTTATCATGTCGCTTTTTCGTTTATGCCTTAGAATTTTTGAACTTGTCAAAGCATTCAGATTTACGGTGCAACAGATAAACATATTCATATTTAAATGATCATTTGTGAACGTACAAATACTCAAAACCACCTCTTGCTTGTATATTCATAGGATCACACAAATAAGAGTGAATTAATTCCAACTTATTTTAGCTCTATTTCCTTAGAAAGGAAAAGGTCTCTTAATTATTTTTCCTTCTAAACACCCAGTTCACGGGTTGGCGAGTGCCTCCACTCAATGAACTCAAGGTCCATCTGAGACCAACCTTGAAATCCTATTTAGATTTATTTGACCTAGATGCAAGTGCCACTTAAGTAAGTTTTGACTCAGTTCGAAACACATTTTCTTTTATTTGGCAGATTAATGTTATTTAGTTCCTTTGGTTGCAGCAAGTTAGGAGGTATTTCAAGCACAAATAGATCATGCACTCTAGCAGAAGTATAGATAAAAATGCTTGTTAAATTTATTGAGAATTATTATCAATATATATATATAATATATATATATATATATATATTATAATCAACATCCATCAATTTTAAAACTTAAAAAATTCCCTTCTAATAGAAGGTACATAGAACACTCTAGCCGGTGTTGGTTCTCTATTGGCAGAAAAACACCATTCATTCACTTAGCCATCATGTTGTGAAACCCCTACAAAAGTGCGGTTATGATTAGTGTACTTCATGAAAAAGCCGTTGTGGTTTCAACGACATTTAAGTAAGAATAATTACCTTGTTTTGAATTTCAATTTAGCCAGGTAGTTAGAACATTGCTTCTTGTGATTCTTGAGTTTCTTGCAATGATAACACTTGCCACTCGGCGTAGCCACGCACAATTTGCAATTCCAGATGCCTTGAGAGGTCTCTTCTTTTTCTGTCTGCCTTTTGGCCAGAAGAAGAAGAGTTCTCTCAACATTCAATGCCACAACAAGAGTTTGCTATTTGATAATGGACTCATCTCTTTTAGCTCATTCAACAATTTCGCTAGACGAGATCCATCTTGTTCATGTTATAGTTCAGCGAGTGTTAGCGTCGAGGTAAAAATCTGCGGGATCATCTCAACAGAGATTCCTTATCAATCTTAGCTCAGTTTTCCAGTTCATTAAGAAGACCAATCATTTTAAGAACATGGTCCCTCACAAATGAACCTTCAGCCATCTTAGTGTTCAAGGGCTTTCATGAGCATGCCTTTCAGGCTGCGATTATGCTCACCAGACATCTCTTTGAGACTTTCAAGCATATCGTAAGCAGATTCCATGGACTGATGCTGATGTTGCAAAACATTCGATATTGAGTCAAGAATGTAACATCGCGTCATCTCATCGGCCTTAGCCCATTTTCATAGGCTTTTATTTGGTCCATGGTGGCATTCTTAGGCTTTTCAGGACATTCCTCAACCAACACTAAATTATACCCTTCAACAGTTAGGAGAATATCCAAATTTTTTTCTAGTCAATATATTTCGGGCCCTCTAACTTGTTTTCTTTTAAAATAAGAGACGTTAAGTTAGGAACAGAGTCATTATTAATCAGGGAGAGTAAAAAAAAAAAATATCAAATAGATAATTAAGCATGCAACAAGAATGTTTAAATTCATGTAAACACATAACACATACAACCATGCATATTGAATAACTAGATTTGATAGGGAAATTCATGCAAACTATATGAGTTATGACAGATGTTTACCCCATAAATCAAAAACGAACTAGCACTCGGTTAGAGTAAACTGCATATTTAAGGCAATTGAAAGCCTTATCAATAATGTAAATCTCCGTGCCATTGAACCAACATGTAACTCAGTTGGAGAGTTAATACAAGTTTTCAACAACAGGAGACAAACAAACACAGTAATCCCGTAATAAATCTATCGGATGAGGAAGACCAATGTCATGCATGTAAACTCATTACATTATTACGTACCATGAAACCTAGGGTAAGCTACTACTGGTTGTAAAAGCATTTTTCCTCAGGTACCTAGTTTTTCCAGAGAGCTTTCGAGCGCTGAAACCATGGAACCAGGAGTGGCCCAAGAGCGGTACAGTATGACAGAGCCTATTGCTTAGTGGGTCATTTTCGATAAACCAGCCAAATTCGAGTCAATCGGAGTTCTTCAAAATTTAAAAAACTCTAATACCGACCAAAACCGACAGCCGTGCGCGCCTTGACAAGGGCATGCACGCGCCTATAGTATGTTATCGCGCGACCCGACAAATATTTTTTTCACAAAATATATCATAAATTATATATAACTGAGTTTTCAAAACATATTTAAAACACTCGTTTTCATCTATGACATATTATGCATTCATGTGCCAAAGACAATACATAAAATAATCTTTTTCATAAATTTTTCAAATTACTTAGGTAGATATTAAGTCGTCTCATGATGCCAATTGTTAGAAACATGCCGCAATGGAAGCAAGCATAAATCGGATCAACAATCTCACATGAATCATTAGATGACAACAATGAGTTAGATTACGAAATACTAACCTCTTGAAGCTTTCACACAACGCGCACAACTCGCTCTCCAGGTCTGCAGTCTTCTACTATGTCCTCAATAATCTCCGGTGGGAATACTTGTGTGTGGACAAGTACGGCTTCTCGGAAAAGGTATCTCTTTCAAGAGGAAAAAGCCTCATTTATAGTCACACGTTTGTAAGGGTATTTTACTAAGTTAGGCAAAAATTATTCTCTGCTAGGTCCGTTCAATACATACAAAATGTACTAGCTCAAGAAGTTGGAATAATATCATTTTCATAATCAAGATAAATTATATTTAATCCCGTGCTACAATCATGCGATGAATTTGTCCAATTCTCATCTTAGATTGTGAACTTATCAAACTTTATACTTATAAGAACCGATGATTTAATCTTATGTGTATAAGCTAAACTCTATACACTAAACCATCTACTATATAAGTAAAAGACACACATGCAAAATCAATCTATTCAAAATAAACATTAATCCAACAAATAAAATGAAAGTGTACATACAAACTTCAAAACACAACTATACTAAACCACATGGTTAATAGTATATCCTAACAATTTACAGAAAAGCCTGTAAAAACTCACACTTTGAAAAAATATTTTCATCAATGCTGCCACCAATTCTTTAGGACCACGGAGATCATTGTGTAAAAAGGCATATATTATTATCTCAAATTTCCTGAATTTATAAACAAGAGCTCAGTACTATTATCGAAATCTAGAATCTCTAGCCACACAAGGAAATAAATATTTCAAGACTGTCAAAAGAAAAATAATACTTTCAAAGCAAAAGTATGAAATCATAATATATAAAACTTCCCAATAGAAAAAATAGTAACACTATCTATAATTCTAATCTCGCATGTATTTCTTGAATATAGGGAATATAAAAAATTTAATGAGTAAAGAAACAATTATAAGAAAAGTAAATCACGATTAAGTATCAATTTTATTTTTCTATTTATATTCTACTTTAGTTTAAAGGAAGATAAGTTATAATGGACTTAGTTCAACCATCTTTAGAACCTCATTCTCTATTTTGCGGATATTTGAAATCCTTAAAAAAAATTTCTTATAAAGATATTTTAGCTCATTTCTAATAGTATATCCAAATTTTACTTGATTTATGACATGTATATAAGATCTCATTCCCTCGTAAAGGGGGCATAAAATGTGTTAAAGTGGATGATAAATATAGACTCTCCACCTACATGTAATAACAAAAGAAAAGGAGAAGTTTCTTTTTCCTACACAAGCTACAACAAGTTGACTAAAATTCACAATTAGAAATCGGTCAACGATTTTTCTTTTTAAACTATGCGTCACCCAAAATATTATTTTATATAGATAAAAACTTCACTACTTGAACAACAAGGAAGAAATGAGATGGGAAAAGAGAAACAAAAATAGAAGAGAAGAAGGAGTCACTCCTCTCAAAAGGTAATGATCAATGCAACAATTATCATAACTTACGAAAAATAGGAAGTCAACTTGCAATAAGCAACACATCTAAAGTCAATAAAATATGAAAAATTATAAACAAAACAGGTGGGGAAGAAACACCTCAAACTAACAAAAAGCCTCAAACAAAAGATTAAAAAATACAACATTTCTAACTAAAATATACCTATCGATGCTTAAACAATGAGATTCAAAAAGAATGAAAAATCTAAGCTTGAAATAATGAACATGCAAATACATTCTGGAGCATTATCAAAATGATACTGTGGAGGTAAAAGATGGAGGAATATAAACAAATTGTTGTGCTCCTCTTTATTGTCACTTTTTATTATTTTTAGAAATGAGAAACTACAAAAATATGAAAATTTTATGGGAATGTGAGAAGAAATGGAAGATAATAAGGTTTGTAACTAATCTGCAATTACTATTCTATTCAACTCAAAGTTTCCTCTTTCCCCATTTAATTTCATAAGAAATGGAAGATAATAAGGTTTACATAACTAATCTGCAATTACTATTCTATTCAATTCCAAGTTTTTCCCCATTTAATTTCATAAGAAATGAAAGATAATGGGGTTTGTAACTAATCTGCAATAATTAGTGTTCAATTCAATTTCAAGTTTCCTCTTTCCCCATTTAATTTCGTTATTATCTTCCTTCTAAGCATTCATTTCCGTTTTATCAGTCAAAATTAAACAAAAAGCCCAAAAGATTTTAAAATATCAAAAAAGAGATCAAATAAAGTTATGATTTATGAGATAGACACATCATCGAACTATATATATCTTTCATTTATATTAATACTAGTTCTGCGCTACTTGCATTGCACGTGTACCCTAATATAAAAGTGAAAAATCTCAAATTACCCTTCATTATTCATGAATAATGAGAGTTCATACTATTAAGTATCAATCTCAACATTTTGACATTGAGGTGTGATTTATATTGTATTAGTAAAATCTCTCTTAAATATATAAAGTCTTACGGACATTAATTTGTCAACAAAGTTATGTTGGAGTTATAATATAGAGATTGTATCTCTAAAATGAATAATGCTCGAATTCCTATTTCATTTAAATAAATACATCGGTAAATATAAATCACATGTTTAAGTTTTCAATTCGATCCTTGAAGATGGAGAATTAGCCTCATAAGCACCGCAACCAATACCGGCTAGGAATAGCTGCTGCAAGGCGACCCCATTGCATATTGCTAGAATTTTTCATATTTATGAACACCAGATATAAAAATCGAAATCTGAATTCACATTTACAAATAAAAGATATGAAGAAAAACATAGAAATCCAATTAGCTTTTTAACTAACTAATTCATTGAAATTAGAATTGTGTATACAGTTTGTATGCAATTAGATTAAAATTTAAATAGAATAATAATGGCTTATATTGAGTTTGAAAAAAATCGTTAAGCTTCTTGTTAGTCAATTTTCTCCAAGCCAACAGATTAATTAGTCCAACATGAAATTAATTACTTGAAATTGACACAATATATCTAAGTAATGCTACATGTTCTTAGGATTATTAATTCATCATTAATCAAGATATGACCATTCATATATAATTTGATGAATTTGATCTATGATTAAATTACTTTGCAACTCCTTGGCTTCTTCATATTCTTTGAGCATAAGAGAGTTCTTGAAATATGAAAGAACTAATATAATATTTTAAAGAAATAAATGTCCATCAACATTGTAAGGATATTTTAGTCTATCAACAATTTAACTTGAGACTTTTAAAGGTAAAAAAATCAATCTTGATGGTTATTTTGATAATTAAATTTTAACTTTTTAATGAAAAATTAGTTCAATATTATATATAATATATAGATGTTAAGTTCATTGATTTTAAATCACTCTTAATGAAATTATGACAACCACTATCGGGTTTATCCGATACGGATATGACAAACTTTATTTTCTCTCTCGTTGATCCTGATATATTTTCTGCTTGTAACTTCCAGCATATAATATTACTAATTAATTACCGTACCTTGTAGAAAGATTAGAACATATTCTTACATTGGAATTTATTGAGTACTTGAATTTGGAGTACCAAAACAAAGGAAAAAAGTAATGTTTCTCTAGCGAAATCACAACCAAGTTCTTGAAGGCAAAGCTTTGGCTTATATTGACTCATCCAAATAAAAGTGGATTTCAATGTGTATTGATGGTTTCAATGCATCCTTATAGAAAAATATCTTCTAGATGGGACAAAAGACAACAACATGATATGCTCTCTTTTTTTTCATTCGATATATTGCTCTCGGTGTGTCCTTGAAATTTTTAGAGTCGAGTTAGAAGCAAGAAAAATATGATAATAAACTTATATAGTGATTAGATAATTACATAGAATTAAATTGAAAATGTGAAAAGATTGTAACAATATCCCATTACTTTGATGAATGAAAAGAAAAAAAAATTGATTTGTGCTTCTAATACATATTTATGAAAATTTATAATTGAAAATCAGTTTTATTTATGAGGGGCAAAATGGTGACTCAACTTTTAAGGGGCATATTGGTATTTTAACTTTTCATTTGGAGTGTTCCCACTTATAATATAGCATGATATAATAGTATGTATGTATGTGTGTGTGTGTGTGTGTGTATATAT